>CAAKHB010002989.1:34225-59767 GCA_901007665.1 Aeoliscus strigatus | reverse complement strand
TAATTCCCCCCCCCCCCCAAACAACATGGCTGCACACGTGTTTGTCTGCTTGCTCCTTTCACATGCTCCATATGGGTTCTTATAATCACCTCCTCATCCAGACAACGAGCTGAGAGGAGGCGCAGGATGTTCCCACCGACCTGAAATTATTCATTTATAATACTGAAGTTGATCAAAATCACAATACGTGTGTAAAAATGTGTGTGCAAATATGTACTGAAGTTGAAATAGAAATTATGGGACAAAAATATTTTTTAAAAAATGGTCAAATAGATCTCAAAAGAATGATTTAGTATCTAAACATAAAAACAAATGAATTCACATGTTGATGTGTTATCTCAAAGAAATGGAAAACTATACAAAAAATAATTCTGAGAAAGTTCTTCAATATGAATGATTTAGAAGGTCTAGTTCTTACATGATCCAAATGATCCAACATATTAAACTTTCGAATATCCTCCACAAGAGGGCGGTGTTTGATAAACAACATTCACTTCATTTATCTTTATGCCATCTGTCTTTTATTCTTACAGACTAAAACCACTTTTGAATGTAATGTGTTTGCTTGAGCGTGTCTGTTCGCTGTCAACGTTTGAATGGTCAAGTAAACAGCAGTAACAAAAATAAGTACAAGTAAAAAAACACTAGCCTCCTTTAAAACAGAAATGAATTTGTTTGTTTGGTATCGCACGCAAAATTGAAACCTCCTTTTAACTCTCCAGGCTGTTTCATATTTTGATTTTAACCTTATATTTGCTCTTCCTAATATAAGAAATGTGTCATTGATGGATTACTCATCCAAAACATGAAAGAAAACTATTTGAGCACATGTAGAGGAAGTACCACCACTCATGCTTGTATTCCAGGGTTATAACCGTCCCTGGTCTCCCCTACACAGCTCCAACTCAATGACCAACATTTTCTTCAGGCTTCAAAAAGCAGCTTCACTCTTTTTACTGCTGTTGCGGAACACAAAATACCACAAGACACTGACACTATAAGTGTTTACTTTACATATGATGTATCAAACATTTGTCATAAAAAAGCATTCTCCATTAACATGTGTTCACCTGTAACACAACCGACAATGAGACAGAACAACGACCAACGAAGGCGACCAAACACGACACGGCCATTAGCACATGAACACACAAATTAAAAAAAAAAAAAAAGCAACCAATGTAAAACTAGCACGTTATTACAAAAAGAACAGTATCAAAAGTAACAAAGTTCAGTCCGGGTCAGTTTGCGAAACAAGAGGTGGGATTAAAGGAAATGTTGCGCAGTGAAAGAGTATACATCCGCTACACAGAAATGAAATTAAACAAAAGCTCCAGCACATCTGGTTTATAGAGGATTTTGCATCTGCTCCTAAAACACTCAGTCTCAGCGCCAGAATAAAAAGGTCAATGATTGTGGAAGTGTTGTGACTTGAAACTGCATTTGTGTGCGAGAAACAGATTGAAAGAGAAAACGTACTTGTGGATTCAGAACCTTCACGTGAACATTGAATCCATTCTGAGGCCTCGGTCCAGAAAGACATAAAGCAAAATATGAAAAACAATACATGAGTAAATCTTTCACAGACGTCTTCTCCGACGTGTCACTGAGAAAGATGAGGACCTGCTCGGCTGAGGATTGACGACCGCCGTGTCACGTCCAGTGCAGGAGGCTGGATTTCACAGATTTTCACGCCGTGTGTTGTTCAACGCCACCAGACTCTAACGACACAAACAGCCTTTTTACCTCACGACACATTCCCTTCTCGAGCTGCCAGCTGTGTTTGTTGGCGTTATCGTCCCATGGTTCACACAGACGTGGTGTCGAACTCTGCTGCTGACATGCTCCTCGTGCTGGGCAGGATGTCGGCAGGGGATGACAGCAGAGTCCTTCGGTTCAGTGCTAAAGTTGACTTCATGTATCGTCAACACCGATTGAACATCCACGTACAAAAAAGGGTGAATTGAGCTCCGAATCCCTCCTTCGGTCTCGTTCACGAACTTGAAACCTGTGTTTTACTGTGTTTAACAAAGCTTTAATGAAGCTTCCTCTCCTCTCGTCAACTATAAATCATGAAGACTTTCCCTTCAAGAACATTCTCACAGATTGGCTTTTTTTTTTTTTTTTTTAAATCTCTCTACTTCTTCTAACACTACAATCATAAAATAAAAGTGAATTTTGATGACCAATTAAAAATTCTAGGCTGCTACTGTGTACAAAAAGTGTCTGGCACAGTGCACTGCGTGGCAATAAATACAGAATATAAATACTTTACATGTACCTGAGCTCGGACTCATAGCACCATTCAGAGACAGAGCACCGAAGGGACCAGGCAGGTCTCCTGATCCAAAGCTCAGAGAAGCCACCATCTTTTTAAGGTCTTCAGAGTTTTCATAGTGCAAATCTTTCGCATCTCATCACAACAATGTCCCTTTCCGGCAAAGTCTCATCTGCTGTATTTAACGTTGGCAATGATGCAAGGCTTTGGTAGCGTCGGAGGTTGCTTGGGGCGGGGCCTAAGAGGAGGGCGAGCAGCAGAATATATTTGTCAAAGCCACGGATACTGAAGGATACTGTCTCTGTGAAGAATGAGCTCACCTCTCGGGGTGGGGGACGGGGCGCAGAGGTCTGGGTGCACCAGGCATCGGTGCAGGGCCACAAACAGAGGGTTCCTGGGCTGCGGAGGGACTTCGGCCCAGGCGAGAGCTCCTGGGATCGGCAGGCAGGGGCTTCTGAGGAGGACTGGGCTTCTCCAGCTCCTACGGGAGAGCCGACAACGACTAACCAGGATTCTCCACTAGGGGGCACTCCCAGTCAGACTATTCAAACCTCAGGCCCGTGCGCATCATGTGGTTTTAATTGTCTGTGTTCGACTGAGGTCATGATGAAGACCTGCTACCCACTTTCCAGCTGCTCTCCGTTCACGTGGTCGGGGAGAAGTCTCCTCTCATACCACACAGAAGAAGCCGCCATGCAACAAACCTCAAGACTCCCTATAAAATGTCGTCCGCCATTTCCCTCTTTAGGCTGAGTCGATGCAATAAGTGAATATTTCCCATGAAAACTGGAATTCGTCAACCTGAAATTCAGGCGCAGTACTGAAGCTTTAGTAATTCATTACATGGAACTGAAGTAGTACATGTAAAGTACATTTGACAGTTACATCAAATGCGCGAACGTGAAGAGAGCACGTCTTAATAACAGCAGTCTCAACCATATCTTAAAAGACCCAGGACCTCATGTCAACAATCTCACATGTACGGTCAGAAGTGTTTCTGATTCCAGAAGCTTCAGCCAGCTGGAGAGCAAAGAGACGCCCCAGGAGGAGAAGCAGGCCGACTTCAGTTAGTGCTCTGGGTGTAGTATGAATTGAAGCGGTCAGAACGTCATCTACAAAAGCTTCCGGTTCTGGTTTGATTAGTTTCTATTAATGGACTTGTCTCTCGCGTTCCCACTTTTCGCTCCATTCTTTGGTGCACACGCCCAAAGGGTTAAAAGTCAAACTGGATTAAAGAGAAATAAGAGTCTTTGAGAGGGAGGGAGTGAGAAGGATTTAACAACAGGACCCCCCCACACACACACACACACACCCCCTTCAACTTTGACAGCCTGCAGTGGTGTAACTAAAGCTGCAGTGGCAGCGGGTGGAACCAGTGGGTGACGTTTGGATCGACTCACTAACATTCACTGGTGCTCCACCTCCACCCTGCTCCAGCTCCGCGTTCATGACCTCCACCAAGGAGGGGTTTTTGCCGGCGTTTGTCTGTCTGACTGACTCAAAACTGTTCATAACTGAAAAGGTTATGAACACATTTTAATTTGCATTTGCAGGAAATGCTGATAATGGGACAAGGAACTGATGATTAAATGTGGGTCGTGTTCTGGAAACATCTGGATACAGGAATGTTTGGACAGATTCTCTATCCTTGTGACATTGGGCCATTTTCAGCATCGGTGTACAGAACTCCACAATAAACGGTCAGACTTCTTGGTTTGCTGTTGGTTCTCTACTATATCAAAGTTTGAGCTGACACAATCCAGGAGACTACGATGTTCAACGATTGAAGATAAAGACATGAACCGACACCAGATTGGATCTGTTGAACCAATGTGAACAGATTGTTGGAGCTTCAATCAAGAAGTAAACCGCCATTAGAAAAACACTGACTTGACTTGAACATTGAACATTTGACGGGAATCAAATCAGTGGGTGGAACTGAGCTGCTTGGCCGAGGTCTGCGCTCTCCGAGTACTTTTATCTCGGTGGAGGTTTGTATTGTAGAAATGGATTTGGCAGGCTCCCGGGGGTTAACCCGGCCGCTTTACGAGACTGCACATAACTGTCAATGTGCATATTCTTTTATGGGCCACAGCAGCGCCGTGAGACCAGTCAACGTCGTAACGGCAGCGAGAGGGGCCGCGACAACATCATTTCCCTGTTCGTCGTCGGCGTCGTCATCAAATGAAACGCGTCCACCTGGTCGTGCTCACTCACCATGACCATCCTGCAGGAGTTGAGACGTGGCGCGCTGTGGAAGGAAGCCCCCCTGGGGGCCACGTGGATGTGAGGCGGATTGGCTCGATGCGGCGGAGGAACCGGGGGTCGGGCTTGCTGCGCGGGGGGGCGTGGGGAGAGGGACAGAGTGAGAGACAGAGGGACGGGGTGGTGGACATGGACTGGAGGGCACTGGGGCAGTCTGCGCAGGCTGTGGGAGGGGTAGGGAGGCGCCGGTGGGAGCGATGCCTCTGGCCCCCGGTGAGAAGCCTGTAGAGAAGTCATCAACAAGGTCAAAACCTGTCTGCTTCCTAGAAACTCCTCCTCCTCCTTGCACGTTCTCCCTGTGTCTGTGTGGGTTCTCTCCAGGTACTCCGGCTTCCTCCCACCTCCAAGAGCATGCTGAGGTTAACTGGTCGCTGGAAACTGCCTGTAGGTGTGAATGGGCTGGTGACTCAGGGTGTACTGGTGTACAGCACCACTGCGACCCAAAACCATAAGCGAGAGATGAATGAATGAATGAATGAACGAATGAATCAATGATTTTTTTTTTTTATCCAACAGAGATAACGTCTTTTGAGATGACGTCTTTTCTGAACATCTTCTACTGCTCAGCTCTGGTCTTGTCAAAGATGGAGCACCGCAAAACCACCCCCCCCCACAATCCCACACACCCACAAAGACACACACACACACACACACACAAACTCCCACTTACACACATCAGGAGGAAAATGGTCAAAACACAAGTGTCTGGTATGCAGCCAGATGTGCACAAACACACACTGTAACACACACACAGGAGACACACGTGAGCTCATGTGGCAGCTCCTGACAACTGGAAAATGACCTCACCTGCACTGTGCTGACACCAAACAGCCATCGCAGCCATCGCTCCCCTCACCGCAATGAAAACCACATGCTGCTAACTGAGAGCTCATGCTAATTCACACCAGGCTGGTCTCTAACGTCCATTCTGACACAAACAACATCCCATTACTACGCAACAAAGACACACAAGTCACAGTAATTATTATGCCGATCAGACACCGGGTGACTTGGCATCTCCGGTAAGAAGCCACATCGACATTCTTCATGCCTCTTTCATGACAGGCAGCCGTTACAAGTGTTGTGAACGATTCGTTCTCGGCAGACTTTGTTATCAGAACCTCCTCCACACGTCCACATCGATTTCATTCCTTTGGAATGAGCCACGAGAAAAACATGTCAATCCCACCGGAGTGGATCACCTGCAGTGTGTGTGTGTGTGTCTATTTACTTATTGCTATTGTCTGTGTGTGTCTTTTCAAAGCGTAATCCAGTGACCTTGAAGATGGTGGCGCTGGGCGGTGGAAGCGGCGCCGGTCCAGTTGGAGACGCGGTGCTGGCTGGTTGAGGCCGGTTAGGAGAGGATGGTCCGCTGACGGTAGCGCTGACTGATCTGGAACACAAGAGGAAGATGATACACAAAGGTAGCAGACTAATCAACTTCACAGTGTGAGCGATGGGCCCTCGGCGCGTCTACGATTTAAACACGGCTGCGGAAAACGCACCTGAGCTTCTCGATGGGGTTCTTCTTGGTGGTGAAGAACATACCGAGAAGGGTTTTTCGCTTGATGCAGATGATCAAAGCAGCTCCGAGGACGGTGAGCAGCGCCACCAGGAGTCCCACGGTCAGACTGCCATTATCTGCTCAGACACACAAATACACTGATTGGCTTTTTTTGTTTTTTTTTAGAACATTCAGAAGAAAAGAAATGCATCTGAAAAGGAAACAGAAAGACAAAATAAAAAGACTTCCAATACGGTCACTTAAGTTACCGGGAATGTTTGAAATGGAGTGACAGGAAGCAACACGCCTGTCTTTCATTACATTCGAACATGTATACATCCATATCACTCACAAACATTCATCGTTAATGTCAAAGACACACATTGGACCCCACATCCTGACCGGATGAGCATCAGTCCCACACCACGTCCCCACCACTGATCTAAAGTAAAAAAAAAAAAAGATTTTCAAATGAGTTACCTGCCAACCTGATGGGGCCGCTGTCAACACTCCCCCCAAAACCCGTCTTGTCACAGAATGGCGGCGCCCTGTGAGCTTCGCAGTGGCAGTTCTTGTTGTTGTTGCACACCTGTAGGTTATTCACAGCCGAGTTGGAAGTGTGACTTCTCATTCATGCAACAATTTCACCTTTGAACCGGACGAAGACTTTGTTACACGCAGGCGACAAATCGTTCATGATCGACTGATAATATTCATCAACGAGCAGTTTCACGCACGTGGGGTCACAATCATAAACATTTATGCAAGACAGTTTTATAACCTCTCAGAACGCCGTTAAACAAATAAAACATAGCTTTGGTATAGTTGTTATTTTATTGTATTCAATTTTATTTTATTTTTCTTTTCTTTTCTTTTTTGATTTTAATTTTATTTCATCCTATTCCATTCAATATTCATTTATAATTATTTTTATTATGATGAGTAGTGCTCCAGTTGGATGATTCCGTGTGGTTTCAAGTGGGGAGTCACACCTTGGGGAAACTGGAAGATGGAGCCTCCTGAGAGGTTTTATCACTCCACTCTCCAGTCAGCAGATCACAAGCCGCCACACAGCAAAACCTCCCAGCACTGTTTTTATAATCTTTTACAACCGTCATGTCTGAGTGGATTCCCCAGCAGGATAATACGAGGCAGGTGAGGGCGTCTTTCCAAGGCAACATCTTGATCTAATCTGTGCCCCCCTGAACCACTGCAGGAGCAGCATCCTCTCTCTTTTTCCTGTCAACCCGACTCCAGAGCTTTACAGACATGTGTGAAAAGAAGCTGGAGCTACAATAATGTATCTCAACGTTTCATTTCACGATAATTCCTCAGTAACTCAGATGTCACTTCAGCAGCCAAAGCTCCAGATGATCACGGCTGGGTTTCGGAGTAATACCACAAAGTCACGTTTCAAGTGCTCCTTGATGGGGGCATTATGGAGATGGAGTGTGTATGCAGCCACACTAAGAGCAGTGTGGACTAGGGATTATCAAAGTCACATAAGGATATTAATCATCGCGGTATCTTGTGACTTGTGGCGATGTGATTTACGTCGGGGATGCAGAAGTAGTCAAGCCGGCAACGCCTCTGATTCACATGAACAATATCATTTTGTTCCAAAACGCATGTGTTTGCAGATCCTGAGCAATGTCTAACAAACAAAATTAGGAAAAAAAAAAAGAAGAAAATTCCACCAAATTTCCCTCCATGTTGTAAATAACTGAAAATCGTGATGATCAGGATCATTTCCTTCAGGCTGATCGCACCTGGAAAATAAACGTAAAAATCCCACTGATGGAATGTTCCAGCATGAACCACAGGCAGTGAGGAATGAAAAGGAATACAGCAGCTGACATGAGGACATCTCCACACAGGAAGTGGACGGACTCACCCCTCGACCGCTGCACTTGGCCGCGCACTCGTGCACGCCGAACACACTGACGTTCTGGCACTGACGATTCAGGCACATCTGAAGACAACAAAGACCGTAAAAGTGTCAAACAAACACGTTGGGGGTGGGGGTGGGCAACAGATCCAGCTGGCTATTTCTTTTAATTGCCATCGACAATCCCTCTTCAGCTATAAAACAGCACAGCATGAAATGAGATGGGAGTTTGTTTTTTTTTTCTCAAGAATACATTAAGAGATGTTGTTTATTTTTCAGCTGCTAAGCAAAACGCCGGCGGCTTCTTGAGGAAATAACCCTCAGGAGGAAGAGCAGGGCAGCGGTGGGCAGAGAGAGATTGGTGAAAGATGAGGGCGGAGGCAGGATGCTCCTGACGGGTGGAGGCTTACGGAGGAGCAGATCAAACGAACACGGACAACGACCAACCGATAGCCGCTGGAAGTGAAGGATGGCGAGTCCGATCGGTAACAGCCTGTCCGAGGACCCACCCTGCTGACACAAGCCTTAGTCACAGCCCCACATCCCACTTCACGTATTTCCCAGGAAACATATTTATAACGTGAGTCAAATATTCACTCACAAGGGAACTATTTCCCTCTCTAACAGCTCAACGCTCCCCGTGTGAGAGGGATAGGGGTTTAAAAGTTACATAAAAAGAGGAACTATACTCAAATCTGTACTTCACTCGAGTTTTCTTCGCAGAAAGTACTTGTGTGTAGGTAAAAGTACACATCACTGAAGCCCTAACGCGCCAGGAGAAGAGTTTTAATGCTCGAGCTGGGAATAATTTGAAATATTATATATCATAACACCATGTCCTATCACAGTTATAGGATATATCCTTAGCAGACACTTCTTTCAATACAATTTAATGTGACCCGCCGCTGCTGTAATCCTCACTCAGAGTCATTTGTCTGAATGAAACGGACTGAAGGAGATTTGAACTCTCTCTTTATGAGTCTTTAACATCCAGATCATGTGTTGATATTTTCAGCGCTGATGCGTTCGCTGTACATTGCTTCCTGTGTACCGATGCGTCTCTGTATTCTCACCATTCCGTTTCCACACTTGGTCCCCGTCAGAACCAGACCCGGGTCGGGCATGTCGTCGCCCAGGTAGACATGAGTACCTCGGCAGAGTATCCTTCCTCCAGCCTGCAAAGGGATGTTTGTTTCTATGGAGACAGCGTTGGTGCCAATTACTGGGCGGTTAGCGCCTCCTTGACACTGGATTTTGCCACATTTAGCATCTCTGCAACCAGAAGCGACAAACAAGCAGAGTAACATTGAGATAATTGAAGCGCCAATGGCTGTTCTGAAAAATAGACAAACGTGTTGAATTTCCTCTCACCTGAGCTCTCCAATCAGGAGGAACACATCTGAGCTACTTTCAGACCATAACCTGAGATTTACAGCATTGTGCCCGTGAAGCCTTCAGATACAACTGCAAGTAATGACAGCTTAATGCGCCATTTATTTTCTTGACCTCTCTGAAATGTCAGGAAACCGTGAAAAAAGGCCTTTCATTAGTCGCAACGCCTGTGCGGAGGCAACATTCTCCTGAATGCGGAGATAAGCCGCTTCCAGTGACAGGAGATGTTGGTTTTTCTGCTTTCCTTAATGACTTTTGTTGATCAGGGGTCAGTCACACTCACTTCTTCCTAATAGCAAACTGACACCCAACGACCTCGCTGACCTCAGTACTGCAGAGTTCATGTCCCACAGTGACTCACGTCCGTGTTGCGTTCACGAGATGTTCGGAACAGAGAGTACAAGTATAATTTAAGGCTGCTCTATTTTTAAGTGTACTAGGACCAACATAAAACATAAATGCATTTGAAATTCCAGGAAGTACAAAGCTTCTACATTTGTTTACTTGATTTAGTTCCTGTCCATGTGTCCTAACGTTTGTTCTCTTTCAGGTATTCCAAATTTGTTTGTCGACTGCTAAAAGGGGTCGGTAGAATAAGCCCTGGCTTCAGCCGTCGTCTTCTCCATTGTCAGATCGATAAGTAATGTACTTGCTCTTTGTTTTGTTAAAATGGAACGACATGAATCAGCAAATACAGCACCTTGTTTTATGCTGCTTTCTGTTCATACTTCATTCTGACGTAGCCCTGTATTTATATTAGTTATAGTGATAGTTCATATTGTATTGTTGTTTTTTTTAAATGACTTACAGTGCTCCAGTTTCAGTGTACAACCTGCAAAATGACAAAAAAAAAAAAAAGTCTTTTCTTGTTTTCCTGGGTTCATTTACAGGCAAGTGGTTGACGCCACGACCTGGATGGCTGAGAACCTTCACAGACCTTTCTAATTCTAATGTGACAAACTGCAGCTGCAGTCTTCCCTTTCGGTGCATTCCATACAATGAAACGCATTCCCCACGTTTGCAGAAACAGAGAACATCAGGTCTCACCGGGCTTCACATTTGGCGAACGAGCCTTTGGAGTCCTTGCCACAGTTGCCGTAGGGGTCTCCTGCTGAATTGACCCTTTGAAAGCAAATGTCTGGAGCCGCCTTGGCTCCTGCGACACACAGGGGAACACATTGAAAAGCTTGGCGACCACAAATGAACCATTCACACGCACAAAGCCGGCCGCCGTGTTCTCCAGCACACCTTGTCCCCACAGCGTGACACACTGCTGCTCGTGCGTTTGGCAGATGCCGTTGTAACAGTAGCCGTCCACGCTGTGGCAGGCGTGGCCGTCGTGCAGGTAGACGTTGGAGGGGCAGTGGGGGCTGGCGCCGGTGCAGAACTCCGGCAGATCACAAGAGTTACTGGATTCGCGACAAGGCGTGCCCGCCGGCTTCAGCTGCACCAACGCCACATGGAACAAAGGAGGAAGGATGAAGCCAATGCGTGACGAGCCAAAAAGAGAGGAACGCTCGTCTAATGGCGTGACTGGAGGTTTGATGGTCACCTGACAATCCTGGCAGCACTGTCCGTGGGCGCAGACAGCATCCCCCTTCAGAGTGCAGGTCGTGGCGTTGCAGCAGGGATTGGTACACTCCTTCAGATGGAGGGAAACAAAATAAATCATCCAGAAGATATTTCGTCTGTGAGTCAACACTCGGGCTCAGGGGAGACGCAGCTCTGTGTTTTACACCGACAAATAACCTGGTGTGGGGGAAGGAAACAGGAGCATCTGGGTCTCCGACAGAACGACAAGAACAACGAGGAGAAAACAAACGCGTGTGTGATAACTTTCTGTAAAACAGCTTCCGGATCTCTCTAAGTAAACAGTCATGTCCGCACTGACTCAGGTGATACTGGTGATTTCTGTCTGCCAACGTAGGATGTGTACTTGTCTCCTCCCACCTAAGTACATTAAAAGCATCTACATACATTTCTCAATTTCGACTTCACCAACAAAATTCCCGCAAACCAGCGATTTACACAGACAGACACTGCAGCATCGCCTCCATGTCATATTTCCCTGTTCACCATCTGTTTCATGCTTTAGCCTGAGCCACGTCGCACCAATCACCAGCGCCGCCCCTTCCCCCGTCCGCCCGCCCTCAGATGGCAGGTAGCATTGACCGCGCTCGGCGTAGGAGATGTTCATGTGGGTCAGCCACAAAGGCCGCTGACTAGACCCCCTGAGGATGCTTTCTTTCACTCTTCGGCCATTAAGTCGAGCGTACTGTACAGCCCAGGGCAGTAAGAGAAGAGAGGGAGTAGATGGATGAAGCTGGCAGGGGACAAAAGCTGATTGGACTTCCAGAACTTCTCTCAGCCTGAAAACCATTAAGGGCCTTTCCCATGGTCCCCAGAGCCACAAGAGCCAAAGGACGTGGCGCTGAAAAGAAATAACCTGGGACAGCGAGAAAACGGACACAGAGATTTTAATGAGGCTTTTTAATGGTGGAGACAAGTGCTGTTTGGTCTGGCGTGATGCCGCTCAGCTCTGCTCGGGCCTTTGGGTTCATGTCTGAGCTTTGTTTTTGAAGGACAAGGCTGTTTTCAGCCTGACCCCGGCCCGACGGCCCACAAAAGGCCTGTCAGGGCCGGCCGACGCATGAACCTACTGAGAAACACAACGGGGCTTTCTGTCTCGTAGACAATTATATAATTCAACATCTCCTCACAAGTCAGGCTAGGTAGAGTCATTCATCCATTCATCCATCATCTCCTGCTCGCTCCGGTTACAGGTTGCGGGTTTGTGCTGGAGTCGATCCCAGCCGTCAACCGGTGACTAGTCCAGGGTGTGCCTAGCCCATGGACTAGCCCATGAGGGCCACATGAAGGACCAGCATGCAAACCCAGGCCATCATGGTGGTGCAGTTTTATTTTCAAAAATAAAAAAAAAATACTTTGAACAAGAAAAAAAGAAAAAGAATCAGGACTGGAGCCAGGGACCTTCTTGCGATGAGGGGACAGTGCCAACCACTGCCCCACCACGTCACCTGGAGGAATAGTCCTATTTAATCCTGTAATCCTGTCTGGGTCCGTCTGCCTCTGCTGATCGTCAGATGGATTAATTGGTTTATCGTCCTACAGCAGTTAGTGACGTACGGCGCCATTGTGCGAGTGTGTGTGTGTGCGCAGATCAATTTGAATAATTCACTTGCTGACACAGTGAAGCGATCGCTCGTGTTTCCTCTCAGTAAATCGTATCTCCATCATGCAGTTCACCTGCCAAGCAGCAGCTCTTCAGTGTGCGGCACCAATGAATTCTCTCTAAGCTCATTAAAACAGAGCTCTCTCACCAGTTCCCACTGTTGAGGAACAGGAAATTCACTCAGATACACCGGATGTGTCAGATCATTGAAGGGGCAACGCACATGAATGGAGACTAACGGTACTTAAACATGTGACCTCACAGAGTGTCGGCCTCTGATTGGTCACGTCCGTCGAGTCTACGGGCAGTTTTACCTGCGATAGCGATTCAGGCTCTTCAGATTCAATTCACCATCTCCTTCATCTCCTTCACGTTAGTTCTTGGTAGTTCTGCACAGCACAGCTGTGATGTCACCACTCACGTCGAGCAGGCACTGGACCCTAATGAATCAGCCCAGAACCAAACCCAGTAGCAACCGTGCCGGCCAAAGGGAAAAAAACCCCTAAAACATGGCTAACGTTCGGATGCTGCTCCGCTTTACCCATTGCTGTGGAAACATCATTGGTTTACATGAGGTCTCAAACACCAGCCTCAGCTCGGCTGTTTTGTTGCATGTGGATGCACATAGTTGCACGTTTCAAGTCGTCGCGCCTGGAATCTTTGGCGTGCACTGGTTTTTACGATCTTCATTCCTTCCTCACCTCCAGTTCTCCACAGTCGCACTCCTCTCCCTCCTCCACGTATCCGTTCCCACATTTCTGTCCGCCGTAGAGCACCTTGACCTCGGGCATGTTGAACAGACACATCCCCACACCCTTTTCAAAACTGGCCGTCAGGTCTTTCTTGCTGCAGCTGCTGAACACCGTAGGAAACGGATACCTGTGGGCGAGACGGACACGCTGTGAGCCAGTGCGCGAGGGAGGCGATCGAGCCGCCTCATGAGAGCACTCGGCGGTCTGATGTAATCAGCAATAATTGCAGATAATCACAAAATTAATGAATCATCCGAGCGCAGCGACAATCCTGGCAAAGCTGCATCAGCATGCCGGTGACATCAGCACGGTGAGGGAGATCTGATAAGGCCGATTTTTGTGAGACGGGGGGATCATAAAAAGCTCAAAGACAAACACGCTCAATTCGCTTGATGTGCAACACCCATAAATTTGGAAGGCATGGTGTGTTTTCAATATTGTTTTTGGAGCACTGAGCTGTGCGATGACACAGCACCTCAAGATGATGTATGTGCACATGAATACAAGCAGATTGTATCTGGTCCTCTGATAAGGAAACGCCCTGTGAGGGGTTTTAATACCTCCACCCACACGATCCGATTCACAAGGCCACAACGGGTGAATCACTTGTAGCTGTGCCTTTGTGCATACAGATGAGACTGTGCATGAAACAAGTGGAACATCCAGGTCAACTCCGTTTCTTTCAACAGGCTCCGGACTTTAAAATGTACGTTGTGAAGTATGGGACCTTCTCACCTCTTCTACCTCCGCCACCCACTCGCCCGGGCTGAAAACGTTGATATTCTTTCCTTTGCAACGGCCTGGAGCCTTTGTGTTCTCCACCAGCGGTGTGTGTGTGTGCTAATTCTGATGAAGTGGGGATAATAAACAAACCCAATATGCACCCTGAAGACAGCAGCCATAAACCACCTCACAGCTGGGCGCCAGCAGACAGTCGGACTGAATCCCCAGGTGGCTCCGGAACCTTCACAGGCATTTATTTTAATGATTTGTTGATGGATCTAAACTGCGCCCGTTTTATATTCACTTACATCTCACAGCAGACAGAAAAACCCAGACATGCACTGAGTTGTGTGTATAGACATAATGTACTTTCCGAAAATGGCAGGCAGCAGAGGAAGTTGATTATTTAGCTTGTTTTACTGCTCTACTTGAAAATGGGTAGTTGAAAGAGGGCAGTGAACACATCGTGGCTGTCGTGCAGTTGGAAATTGTTCAGCAGTTGTTGAAAACAAACACTGTGTCTCATACAAAAAGTGACCATGATGTAACCTGACCTCAAAGTGTTCATAGACAGAGGTCACCATGGTTGATGATGTGAATGAGAGAAGGATGGTGACACACAGGAAATGATCACCTGTCGCCTTTGGAAACATGGATGTTGGCTGCACAGTATGAGAAAATGGTAACGATATTCAGAATGACGACAAGTCTCAAGTCTCTCTTTATTGAACATGAACACTGAATTATAACAAGAAATTCATATTTTTTTCCTTGCGCTTCCTCGTGCGAACGTTTCCGTGACAACAGTCGGTTTGCTAAGCGTCATGGGCTAACTGTTGTTGTGAATTGGTGCCACACAAATAAATCTGGACTTGACTCGTTTGAGACGGAGGGGTGCGAACGCATCAGAGCGGCGCAGATAATGAAGAGTGGAGCTCGGGGATAAGGGCCAATAAATGTGCAGCCTCAGCTGCTGAGGCATCAAGGGGATATCGGAGGTTTAAAATAGCCCTCGACAGGCTGATAAACGGTGTTTTCGCGAGCCCTCGATGTGATTGAGTTCTCAGTTTGTTTACAGCTGTAAGGCTCAAGCCAAGAATTTCCAATTCAAAGACTGTACCGAGGAAATAAGCTGCAAAACAACAACAACAACAACCTTATTCTGTCCAGTTCTTGTTTCTGTGGAACACGACGACGACATCTGATTGGGTGTCACGTCTGAAACAGCTCTAAATACGTCATGACACCCCTGGACATGAATGTTTGGTCATGACCTCCTTCTCTTCCTCTCTGCCTTCATGATGTGTGGACGTGTAAAAGACTGTTGCTCTCCAATCCCAACACTACCTAGAGGTTGTAAAAAGTGATCTCGTACACATGTCGCTTTCAAGCAAATGATGGGTGGACTGATGAAATGGTGTAAGGAAGGGAACGCTGTGATAACGGACGTAGTTGTGCCCCCTCCCCCTCCCGTGTGCACCTCAGGGGATCCCTCTCTGATGAACAGCTGTCAGGACGACTGCTCACCAGTCGGGCTACTTCCTTAGCAACCGCCTTTGATTTCCTCCGGCCAGGCTTCCTTACACTGCTGCATTCATCCAGTTTCCATGAAGTCAGCTTCAGTTACCACCCCATGCATGACAAACACTCACTTCCTTGCTTTGCTTCCCTCCCCCGTGGAACTCTGAGATACAAGCGAGATCCAGCTGTTCCTCATGAGTACCAATCCAAAAATAATTGGTCAGCCCAGCAACGGTTTGGAAGGAGTAACGACGTCTGCGAGAAGGAAGAGCCAGCGGTGAATTACAGTAGATAGCATGAAGCAGCTGCGGTCCTCGGGCCGAGGAGAACGCTGCCAGCGCCGGTTGTGGTGCAGCTCTGAAACACTCTAGACGAGCACGCACTCCCATGGGAGTCTGGGCCACCAATGTCGAAAGGAGACCTGACAGCACTCGGACCTGGGAACTTTTTGTCCTCCTGCGCCAGTTTTGTGAAGGAAGCCTGGTCTCTCAGTCCTCCTGCTCTACACTGGTGCATTGTTTTGCTTCAGCTGCAGTGTGGGATCAATTCTGACATTTGGGTTTCCCCCACTGGCCGTCTCCTAAATGCTCAGTGTTTGACAACTGGCTGCTGAGGGTCCGGTTGAGCTGCTGGTGGCGGCGGAGTGCACAGAGCGATCACTGCGACTAAGCTGCAAAGCCACATAGGGCTGTAATTGATCTGTGTGCGTGTGTGTGTGTGTGTGTGTTTGGGGGTTATTACCGGCATGTATGACGTGCTCAACCCTGTGATCATGTCCCACATCCCCTTCACCAGACAAACTGTGACAGGTAACAGAAAGGGAAGGAACGTTTCCACTGACGCACTTTTTCTTGGATTGACCTGCTCTTTGTCAAGCTTACATAAATAAATGTGAATATCTTGTTTTCAATATGGAGCTTTGAAAGAAACAATTAGCTAATTAGTTTAACAATTACAATTCAAACTGCAGTGCTGAGCGTTCTCTCCGATCAATGAAACGTACACGTACATGTCATCTAAGAAAACAGCCTTTTTACCTTGCTGCAGGCACTGATCCTTCAAATTGCCTTTGCCCAAAGGATTATTAACTTGTCAATATGTTCCATTTGTATGTTTCTTTGCCGTGAGCAGAAATTCAAACATACCACTTCACAAACTGAAATAAATTCCGTCCAGAATGAGCTTGTCGACGGGGCTCTGTCCTTCTGAAGTCTGTCAGTCACCGACACATCACGGTGAAGCACGCTGACCAAACAGTTCGTCCTCATTAGGAACATTATGGGTGAATATCCTGTCATTTTAATCTTTTTTTTTAAAGTTGCCCTGTTTTATTACACTGACACACGAGTGAATGAAAACGTATGCAAAGGTGCATAAGGGATTAAAACCACCTTCACTTCACTCTACATTTATTCACGGCGTCCGAGTAGATCCGGAGCTCAGGGCCGTGACATTTGGTGATGTAATCGGTTGCAGCCTCTGGTGTCTGGCCGACGTAGTAGATAGCGAACAGCAGGTTCACAGTGATTTCCCCACGGATCCAATTACGAAAGGCGGACAAGAGAGTTCCTCCTCCTCAGCGGGGCACAAGTCTCATTTTCGTGGCCCATCTCGGACTTAATTTTTTATCACTTTATGGCGTCTCAGTTTGACTACAATCCTCCAGTCATCATCATACTTAGAGAGGAAATGAGCACTCAGCATCTCTAACCACCATCGTCTGTCATCTCAGCCTCTGGGAGTCTGAGGGAAAGGGACAATGTTCGTTTTTATTCATTTCTATAAAAGGTGTATGAAGCACACCATCATATACTGAATAAATATATCTGTTACTTCAAAGTCAATCTTAGTTAAACTAAGATGATGTCTCTAATGGGCAAAGCATTGTTACTTTATCATACCATTATTATTATATAGGAGCTACTGAATTCAAACTCATTTGAAACATTTTCCTATTTGTTTTATCTTCAAAATTGCACTAGATACTATGGCAATAAAGGTAAAAAATAAAGTTTTTATTTCTTAACTTTATTACCATATATACTTTTTCATCCCGTATTTATGAGCCTCTAGCATTTCATTGTGATGGTATCTCCTCAGTTTCTACCCTAAAGTGTTTGGAGAAGTGTGGGTCCTTCTAAGAACTTTGCTCCAGACAATGACAGATTTCAAAAGGCTTCAGTGTTTGTAAAAAATTACATTATGTTAATTTACTATGACTGTATATGGATATGGACAAGGGCATGAATATTGGTTCTTCCTGGCAAGTGAAATGGCATTTCATTCTTCGTCCATCAAAAGCAGCTTTTCAAATCAATGAATTATTAGCTTAAAAAAACAGGATGAAAATGGAAATGACAAAGAAGAAACAAGCCCAGTATCTTTTGTACTTATGTGGGTCCACAGTGCAGCAGCAGCAGCTCAGTTGCTGTGGGTGTTAAAACGGCCGACGGATATCACCCAGTGTGGACATGACCACCAACCCTCAGGGCAGTGGTGGGGGTGGTGTTAAAATGAAAGTCAATCAAGTGACATTCGAAAAAGCAACAACAACAACAACAGGAGCGGTGAGCGTTGTTTGTTAATCACCGCAAGCAGCTGCTGCTAGTGAGACACGCTTTTGTCTCAAGTCATTGAAGTCCCCGGCCTTCTGAACAGACTTCTGATCTAACCACAGTTTCCAAACTGCTGAAAACAAACAACTGTAGTTGCTCGGTGGTGATTAAAAATGACAAAAAAAAAAAAAAAAAAAAAACACCCAACAGATCCTGCATGTGTGGCCAGAAGGCATTTTAAAGACTGGACCCAAGGGAGATGTGGCGCTGCCTCAGGCTGGAGGATAAGAGGGCTGTTCTGGAGCCACCAGAGGAGGCAGAAGGATGCAATGTCGACTTCCTGAGTGTCTTTATTTAAATAGGTTGCTCCTTTAATCCTGGATTTAACATCAGAGTAGGAATATGGAGCAACAGGGAGGTGTAGAGAGGATTATTCTGAAGCCAACGATGACTTCTGTCTCTTCATCTGCGAGGAGAGAACAGTCTGCTTCGTATTCATGTCTCGTTCTACACACTACGCACTAACCCAAACATGTTTGCACGGGGTCTGTCACTGGCACATACGAAACACGTCACGCGTGAATATTTTAACGGCAGAGGTGATGAGTTCTCCTGCCGTAAAAAAAAAAGTGTTTAATAGACAGTTTTCAGAGGTCGTTAACTATTTATACGAAGCTGCAGAGAGATTTCCCAACATTAAACTTGTATGTATGTCAAAGAATAGCTTCCCTCCCACTGGCTGCCAATGTGAAGCGACAGAGCCAGAGAGAGACGGAGGAGAGGACGAAAAAAAAAATGTTTTATTCCTACGTCATACCTTTAAAATGCCATTTTTGTACTTGACCAAAAGCGCCATCAATTAGGGCTAAATATAAATATAAAGCTCCATCTCACCGTTGTGTTGTTTCATGTGTCCATTATGGAGACTAGTGTTACTGTGTTATTCAAGGGTTCATTCCAAACTAAATACAGATGGATGTTTCCAGCATAAGCAGCAGTCTGGGGCTCCCGCAGACCACCAGACCTTGGCTGGAACCCTCCACATCCTTTGCTGCAACTCTCCGGTCATCACAGTCCATTAAAAGAACTTCCTCTCTTCATTGACCAACAGCAGTACGCTCGTGTCGACTGTTTGCCACAGAGGCGATTGCTCTGCGACTGCAAGGGAAGCTCAGCTTCCTGTCAAGTGTCACAAAATCAATGGTCAGATATGTCCTGCCGTATTTACATTTCATTTATTAAAAGTGCACTAGAATGCGTTCAACTCTGTGACTAGTTCAGGATCAGCTGTTTGTCATCCGGTTGTCTGACGTAATTAGGTTCTCGCAGCAGGACTCAAACCTGTTGAAGCTTCAATGTTCTTCCACGGGACAAGACAGACTAACGTTCTTCACTCCAGCTAAGCTCCACGCCCGTTGGATAAACGCAGAAAATACATCACACAGTCAATGAAGGTGGAACACCTATTTGATTGACACAAGTTTGGAAACACACGGCAGCTCGGTCCTGTGCACAAACTGCAGCTGTAAATTGAAATTGAGAAATTGTCGTTTCCTTGTTTCAGTTCATCCGTACGTTCATTTCAAACCATCGTTTCTACAGAAGGAATGGAGGCAGAATTTCTGTTATGAATAACTTGGCACGTTTTCTAATGTAGCTGATGAGTTTAATGAGCTTCCACTGATTGGCCCCATTGTTGCTATGACACGTTCGAGTCGTCCAGATATGAACTCACATCAGTCCCCTGCAAGCTTTCTGCAAAAGGAGGAAGTAGAACTGCCCTTTTTTGGTGCCGTACTACAGCCATGTTCCCATTCAGAATGACTCAAAGCACCACAGGGCGTTAGCTCGGCTGCCGGACCTGACATCAACCCACTGGTGCAGCGGTTCACTGGCATCGTTTGGCTACTGCTCAGCAGACACTTCATTACTAACACGGAGCGTTCGCGTTCACAGTGATGTTTACATGATCAGGATCCTTGAGTGACACTCAATACAGTTTTCCAGGTCAGGACATCACAAGAACTCATTTCAGATGTTTGGTAAAGCGATGGGAGCCTTGCGGGAGCACACAGAGGGAGCGAACCAAGGTCTGTTTGACCAGTGGAGGCAGCTATGTAGTGGATTCATCGTCAAAGAGAAGAGGAGACTCACCCCGTGGAGGGAGTCATGATGCAGCCACCGCGATCCACTGTCACCCGGCAGCCACACCCCCGTTCTGGTGTGTCATGGTTCATTCCAAAGTTGTGTCCGAGCTCATGGGCCAGAGTGACTGCGGCTCCTAGAGGGTTGTCTGAATGATCCTGAGGGGGGAAAGAATCATCTTGACTTTCACTCCAGTAATGAAACAATGTGCCAAAAGTGACAGTTTAGGCTGTCCTGAGTTGACGGTTGTTGCTGTTTTTCACGAGCACGATCTGTGATGGTGTCAGGGAGTGGGGTGCATGTATTCACCAGGAGGTTAAAGAACACTGCTGCTGTATGGGCGTGGACAAGGAGGGAGTGGACCGGGGTGACACGGGCCACCCCTGGAATCCCACTGGCCACCCCATTATCCTGAACCACTGTGCTGTGTCGTGATTGTGTTGTGTGTGTGTGTGCATGCGCGTGTACTGAATGCCACCCTGCAAAACTAAGCGCCCCATTTGGGCCACCCCATTCGAAAAAGACACCACACGCCTGGACACGCCACTGCTGCTCGCAAATGTTACTCAGATGTTTCTTGAGGAGTCAGCGAGAGAGGTTTCATCACTCCGCAGCACTGAACTTGTTGTCTAGTGTGACACATAACAACACAATACAATTTGTGAAGTTGAACACCCTGGCACAACGATAACCAACAAATCCAAGTCGAACTGACATTTCCGCTGGAGAAGACTAGCTCAGAACAAGTGAGTGTAAACGAATACTGCCGAGGATTTAACAAACAATGTTGCTGGATCAGTGTTTATGGGAGCGTTTCCGTTGCTGCGTGCTGAGATAAATAAAACCGCAGATGGCGAGCTGTCACCTCGCGCTTGTTCAGCAGACTCCAACCGAGCCAGATGTGCATCCCCGATTCTCACAAATGAAGGCGTGAACGTCTAGATACACAAGACAATATGTTGGAAATTAAACAGCGATGGATTCGATATTCAGTACTTTTCCAGTGTTTATGTTGTATTTCTTTGTATTGTGTATATAGAGTGCTCGTACTGCAGTACTATTTCTTTAATTTGATATTGTGCTATGTCGTACCGCAGTACTACAGTAGTATTTTTGTAAAATGTTTCTATTTTTGTATTATTTGTGCAATTGTTTGTATATACTGTATGTATTTTGTTTTTCTTCCCTACAATTACTATTATTATTCTCTAATGTACTTGGCATTCACTGTGGGCAGCAAAGTGAGAATTTCATTGTACAAGGAAACCTTTTTCTTTCTTTGCACATGTCAATGAACACTTCAAATCCGTCAAATGTAAGTCGATGGCACACAGTGAGATTTTCTGCCAGGTGTTGAACACGTGCACAGATGAAGAAGGCGGATGAATAATATAGCTGCAGCGTCTATCAGCTCTTCTCGGATGCAGAGCTGTGTGTCAGAGCACCTTCCCTCCAGAGTCCTCCATCACTCTACATTATTCAGCAGCACTGTGCCAACTCCGGCTCAGACGGATGAACTGCTCAGCTGGGGGCTTTTCAAAGTAATGGTCATCACCTGTCAGCGCGTGCTGCACTTCAACATGATTCATGTTTAAAAACAAAACAAAAAAAAAAAGCTTTTGTTTCCTAGAAAACACCTCTGCTGACTGATGAGGCTTAAAGGCCCAAGAGGGCTCACCGTTGTCTCTGTTCTGCTTCCTCCCACCAATAAAATGAATGTAACATCCAGGGCTAGTAAATGGAGATTCCATATGGTTTCAGAATGGATGTTTAAGATTTAACTGCTTGGAAAAACAACAACGAGACCCGCGGGGGGGGGGGCAGCTAATTCAAAGGCACTCTGTAAATGAAATGAGACAACACGGCCGTGACGATTCTGTGGCTGGAGACAAATTCTGTCTGTCTCTGAGCTGATGTATGAGTGTGTTCAGAGCTCTATCATTAGGACCAAGGCTGTACTTTTGCCATCTGGGGCGGGGGGGGAGGGCAAAAGCGAAGAACCACCTGGGGTTTTCCACTGTAGCTGAGACACGCATTACCTCAGAAGCAGCAGGTACAATAATAATGACTCGGCCACCATTAATGACTTGTTGGGTTCTGTGTTTTCACTCAGGCTCTGATATTTCATACATTCATTCATTTTATGCACCTAATTAACAAGCACGTTTAATCTACACACGCTCTGATTCACCAGCAAAAAGAACATGTTGCTTCATTTGCTCCATTTCATAAAGAATAAAACGAAGATGATCAATGATGTGTGTCCTCCTGATGTTCATACAAATTAATAACAACCCTCCAGAGTGAGACGGAGGGGAAGAGGAATTAAAGGACAAAATACACGACAATACTTGTCGATGAACATATGACGTACCATGACTATTCCTCCCGATTGCTCTGCTGTGCACATACTCATGATTGGCGCCATTCCAATGGTGGTGCCCTGGAAATACACGCCGCTGAGGAGCAGGAAATAGACATCATCATTTAAACAGTGTGTGCTCACTCTTAAAACAGAACTCTGGGGACCACCACTGGTGCATCGCTCCGTGTTTGTGAACTGATTACTTTATCCGCCGTCAGCATTCTTTTACGATATACCGCTGACTCAAGGCCTGTACATTCTCAGCAAGAACAGAGAACTTTGTTCTCGAGGTGGCAGGAGCAAGTTGGTTGTGGTCAGGGCATTTCATACTTCATGAGAGACGCAAGCGCCGCAGTCCTGGGACGTCCTCACACCGCAGAACACGTCAGCTTTGACCAGTCACATATCAGCTCTTGGACACTACATGAGAAAATCGCTTCTGCCCAGATGATGTGATCAGAACAAGGTGTGAGAACGCCCAAACCAAGGCTATGTGAATAAAAAACATGTCCACTGGTGTCTTGTCTGTTCTTAACGGAGAATGTTCATTCCTTAAGACTCAGTCCCACTTGTTGCAAGAGTTTATCACAATGACATTTTTGAACAAAGTCAGTTATTGATACATTTGGTGTTAAAAAATCCACAGTATTCTACCTATAAAACACCATTTCTATAGGGTTTAGTGACCCCTACTCCTCTGCCCCTCCCCCTTCCAAGCATGCAGGAGAAGCTAACGATGCAAAAAATCCTCACTGGTACTTGAAATGCAGCACACGACAACAGGAAACCTACCTGATGAGCTGGGCGTTGTCATGAGGTCTCTGAGGCAGCAGCTTGACCTTCCGCCAATCCAGGAACTCGTGTAAGGTGGAGAACGGGTCCTGGGTGATGGGACACTTGTCCACATCGCTCCACACCTCCAGGCCCACCAGCGCCACACGGATATTCAGAGCCCTGTAGAACTGAGGGTGGGGAGAAGACACCAGCAGGGGGGAAATGGCTTTTAGTCTTCTGTTTGCAGTCGGAGTCGGAATTCCAGTTGTTTTCCGAGCTGGGGACAGGAGGTTAGCAAATACAACACACTCCTGAGCAGGAAAATCCAACTTAGACATCTATTCAAGGACCCTAAGTTTAGGATCCAAGATGGTGGCGCACAGTATCAGCAGTTTGACTATGAACTGTGAATGTAGGTGAAAATCCCACCACGTCCTGACTGACAACACACATGAAGCCACAACCTCCTTCAGACGGAGAGGTTGTGAACAGTCTGGGCTTTGAAAAAAACCTCAGAACGAAACCGGTCAACAAAGATTTGTAAATGAATCAATAATCTGCTGCGTGTCATAAAACTCAGTGCTCGTCGCTACATTCTTCCTCCGAGTTATGGAATTGATCATCTATTTATAATCCAATCAGCTTGCGCTCACAGATTGGTTTGTTCTCCAACAGCATGACGTGACCTCTTATAAATCACATTCCAACACCACCGTTCTCTCTGCTGATTTGATTGTTACCTTGTCCACGTAATTGGCGATCTCAGCCAGCCGCTGCTTGACCTTCTCCATGTCCTTGCCTTGTTTCTGAAACTGTGCGGAGAGAACGGGTGTTTATCATCAACAAAGACTTTATTCTAATATCGTGGGAGCTCAAGAGATTTCTTCTGGGGGTGTCCCGGAGTTACTGAGGGATCATGTTTGTGTCATCGAGGCTGCGTGTTATTGTCCACGACCTCCTGAGGGTTCAGTCAGCTCGTCGTCTCCATGGGAAGGACTAAAGTACGTGACCTGTGTGTTTCTATTCCGTGAGGAGCACTTTCTCCTCTTCACTCTCCTTTGTGTGGGAGATTCCACGTCATTTGCACATTAAGGACTCGTCTCCTTTGTAAGTCGAGTGGGTCAACGTGACGACAAGGTGAGCGGTGTCCTCCATCTGCTCACCTCTCGGTTGTCCGCCACGATGATCAGCTCCACGTACTTGGTCGTAGTCTGTGCGTGGCGTTTGTGCTGCGAGGGGGGGGGGGGTCACCGGAGGGGCAAGAAAGGGTAAAAGGGAAGATAGATGAGTCTTTCGCAGAAATCGGGCCAGAACATGGACATCACTCACTGAAACAATCTTACAATACATATGTTAGTGAAATTTTATTGCCATACTCATTGTGAATTGTACATTTTTTGAATTATAACTCAGGAACTAAGAAGATGTGAGGGCTTGTTTGCCGTTAGCTACAGTATGTTATTGCTTTTGTTTATCTTTATATCATTTTTTTTTAATATTACTTTCTATGTACATTGATTTGTTGGGATAATGAGGTAGATCAAACACGATTACTGATCTTTCTGCTCCGTCTCATTCAAGATGTGGGAACTTTACTGTGTTTATATCAAATCATTCTGTTGTTTTGTCGACAAATGAAATAAACTCAACTTGGATTTGCAAAAGGTTGAAACCCAAATGGTTCCTGTTGTGTTTGCGCTGACGATCTTACACATTTCATTATCACTGAAAATAATCCTGTTTTTCTCCGTGCTGGTCTTTTTATCACAATAATTAACGTGAAGAATTTATTTCCTTACAAATCTGCACAAGAACAAATATACAGGCCTGGAAATGTTTTTAGAAATATGATGAACACTTGTGATTTTCTTTCCTAAGGATCCATATTTTTTGTAATAATTTATTCATTTATCATAGTTTTGAAATAAATCTGCCCCGTGGCTCAGATCAGAAAAAATGAGTCAGTAAATCAGTAACGAGTTCCTCCTTGGCCCTTTGCTTCTCTCCTTCACCCAGCGTAACTAAAACAGATCTTGTGTAATCCTGCCGAACAGACGCACAAACAGATGGCGAAGAGAACCTGCTTGGTGAAGGCAACAAATAATGATATAACCATTGTGAATGAAATGCAGCAAACAAATCTACACATCTGAACAAATAAATGCATTATTTACAGTATAAGCTAAG
>CAAKHB010002989.1:18666-34205 GCA_901007665.1 Aeoliscus strigatus | reverse complement strand
GGGCCTGAAACCACCTTTTCAGCATATCAAGCTAGGCTCTGCTTCTCACACACACACACACACACACACACACACACACACACGAGCAGTATCCTATACTACGCTGCTGGCGGCCTGCACACCATGGCCCTCTTTCAACCTGAGCCTCTTTATCCGTGCTGGCCTGGCAGCCTGGAACCTCTCGGCTCTTATCTGCCTCCTCCATAGATAAGCCAGGACGGGCAAGAGTGCTATAAATGCACCCTATGGTGATCAGCAGGTCTGTTGGAGGCCACTGGGGTGGGACACACACACACACACACACACTGGGACGTTATAATTCCAGGAGAGAATACCTGTTCTTGAATTGAACAAACGCTGCAGACAAGAATTTGAATACATGCAGTAAGTCACTGTTGCGACGACGGCACATTCTGTCTTCACCAACATACCATCGGCGCAAGCAGTGTTTTCTTCTTCAGACCTGATCCGTGAAAATGCTAGATGTTCTGTTCCATCCAGGCGAGCCTCAACATTTTCAAAATGCCTGTGCATGTTGTGTTCACACACTGCACGGACACGTTTTCGCGTTGCGACGATAAGCAGGAAGAAGCGGCAGGCAGTCCCTGTCACCTGGCCATCGTATCTCTCCACCCACTCCACAGTGTCGCCTCTTTATCTCTCTACCCTCGAGCGGGGCATATCTGAGCCCCGGAGCAGCAGCGGCAGCAAACCTCATCGCCTCTGTGCGAAAGCAAAACACACTGACGACTTTCTGTCTTCTCCGGCATTTCTTTGATTTTTTTTTTTTGTTCAAACTGGTGAGAAATGTCTGGAGTGGACCACCTCCGTTACACACGACATGTGTCTTCACTTACTGGGGGTGTTAGGAAGGGGCAGCGTCTCTTAGACCAATGAAACAGGACTTTGCGCTCAAATAAAACAGAATACATTTGCATGGCAGATCTGCAGAGTAACATATCTAGACTAAACATCGGCTGGATTTATGATGTTATAAACATCTAACACTGCCAGGAGGAAAGCTAATAACGTCAGCAGTCACTTTACATATAACCTTACTGAAACGGATTAAAGTCAGTTTCAAGACAACGGACAGTCCCTCATGTACGTTTCCTCAGGTCCCTGGAGTCCTTGAACATCAGTTTCATTTCTGACAATCCTTTCTCTGTATGAATAAATCAGCAGCGCTGCCATCCTTGACACGACGGCTGGAGATCACCAGGGTCGGTGTTCTTCGCGTATCGTCTTTAAAGCCCCATTCCCGCGTTGCGCAGACAAGACCCCCCTCCCTGTTTAGCGGAGATGAAACTGACCGTGTCCGCCGTCAGATGGCGTGGGCTTCTTCTAAAAAGCAATCTGTTTAATGCTGGACTAACAGGACCTGTGTGCTGTGTGAACTCTCTCTCGGAGCAAATGTCAGCCAACGTAGCTCACCACCTCGGTTCTGTCCAACCCACATCACTAATGGACACCGTCAGGTCCCAGTGAATATTTATCTCCACTGCACGAGTCTCAGCGTACGACAAACCACAGAACATATTCACTGACCGCTGAGTCAGCAGCCATTGCACGTTGCTGCATTGACTTCTTTTTAAAGTAGAATTTAAAATGTGTAATTTGTGTTTTACAATGTATTTTAGCATTTATTTCACTCTATTTTACTTGGCTCCATTATAAATCCATTACAAATCCCAGATGTTACTGAGTAAGAAAAAAAACAAGTGAGACCCAATGAAAAACACGCCCAGAATGTGATAAACGCCAGCACCAAGTCCTCCTAATCTCATGTTTTATGTTGTTGCACTCACATTTGTGTCATTTTATTTCTGTATTTAAAACCAAAATAGTTTGGAATTTGTTAACCCAATCCACCCAACCACCAAACAATCACCAGGGTATTGGTACTTTTACTTGACTACAATACTTTTCTACTTTTTCCACGTCGGACTGAAACTGTATGTGAACACACTCTGACACACACGTGCACGCATTCGTCCATCTAAAATGTAGTTTTAGCTTCTGTTTGTTGACAGACATCCTAAAACGCTTACAGGCGGCGGTAAACAGTGAAATAATCCTCACCCTGGAGCTGAAAGCCCTGAGCGGGCTGCTGTTGGGCTCTTTAACGGGGAACGACACGTTGAAGTCGTGGCCACAGGTGCCGGGAGCTAATCTGAGGTGTTCAGTTGTGTAGATCCAGTGAGTGCCATCAGTGTGAGCGCTGGATGGTTCCAGTACGTAAGATCTGCCGTCAACAGATACGAAGCCCCTGTAGAGAGAAGAAGAACGTCTATCAGAGGTTCAACAATCCACCATCATTCTCTCTATTCAGCCCTGATTTTATTCCCTGACTCTTAAGCTCCCTGATATTCACCAGCGAGTCACTGACTGAGGATTTTTGTGCGAAGGGATTTTAGATGCTACTTTCTGAAAAACTAATAGCCGCTGAGCCAGAAACATTTCAACAGAAGAGCAGCGAGCACCTTCACGCGGAACCCCGGTTCTCTTGTTAGTGTGACGATGGTGCACGGATCAGACGTCAGCTCTCAGTGTGGCGAGACAACAAAACAAAGTTGCGGGACAGAGCTGATATGCATTGTGTCATAAGGCAGAGACGGGTGATAATTCACGGCAGGTTTTTTTTTCTGTCACATTACCCACTGACACGATAAAACAAAACCACGATCTCTGCTTTTGTCATAGAAATCTGTCCTCATTTTCCTCTTTCCCTGACTTATCTTCAGTTGGAACAACTTAAAGTTGCTCAATAATGGTCAGATTGCTCCAGTCATTGCGCAACATTCACAACCACAGAACACTCATCCAACATTAACTCCCTCTGGTGTGTTAGTACGGACCAGGAACAGTCTGTCTCACCTTCCAAACCTTGAAATTTGTGAGTTCTCAATCTCAGAGTTCCTCACACATGTTCTGAATCTGAAAAACTTCATTTACCCCCAGAGGGAAATGTGTTTGTTACAGCCAAGAAAGAAATATAATAGTGGAATATAAGGCAATTAGGAAAGTCATACGGACGATTCTGTAAATGTATTAAATAACCTTACAGGTATTTAAAGTATTAAATATGTTAAGTATAAATAGGAATACAAATCAGATGTGCAGATCTAAATCAAATATACAATAATATAGAGCTGCATCTCAAAAAATTTGAATATCATGTAACATTGTTTGCAGTAATTTTATTCAAATTCAAAGTGAAAAAAGTGAAATATATTTTGGATTCATTCAAACATTAAATATTGACAGTTTTTGATCTAAGCTTTGATAAATGTGGCTCACAGCTCATGAAAATCAACCTTTTTGTATCTTACATTTGAGATTTATGATATTTAATCTGTGGTTTACTTAGTGGTTGACTCAAACCTGACACAAAATTATTAAATGAACATTAAAACAAACACATTCTTGCCAAAAACTACTGATGTTCTCATGATATTCACATTTTTTTGTTGCATGTCAAACATCTAAACACAGGAAATGTGCACAGGTGAGTGAGTGTGTACATGTACTGTAGGAAAACTCCACGGAGGCCCAAAAACTCACATCAAGAAAGAGGTTCAAAGAAAGAAAAAAAAACAGATAAAAGACAGACACAGACATCAGGGATCAGTCGACTGAATCAGCGATCAGGGTTCGACTGCAGGTAACGGTTGCCACGGTGACGCTAACTGCTTAGGATGAGATTCCAGCGCACACATCGATAGTGTGACTCATCATTCTAGAACTGTAACTGACGAAAGCTCCAGTGTAGCAGAAGCTCTTTGTTTGTGGTGTAACGTGTGGAACTACAGGAAACAAATTAAGCAACCACTTACCTGACCCCAGCGCAGGTACTTAGGATGACATCCGAGTTGACATGATTCTCTACCTCGCCGTGGTAGTAGCAGTTCGCCTGGGGGAGCACAAACAAAGAGACAGAAGGAATGACAAAGATGTGTTTGGGTTTAAATGCAGTTTAACTGCACTTGTCCCAGCTGCCAGCCGTGGAAACACGAACAAATTCACTCGGGGAGCAACAATGTTGTCAGGCTGCGCAGGCGACGCTCACACCTGCTGAAATCGATGCAGTGTTACACGTTTCCGATCAACAATATTTTCTTGCTGCTGCTTTCCTGGGTTCCCACTTTCATAGACCACCTGTCAAGCTGTAACGGAGAACGCCGAAAGTGAATTAAAGTCATGTTTATTGAACCAGCTCTGGCAGCCGGAGGGGCGGGGAGGAAGTGTCTGGTCTGGTGTGAAAACAGGCCACAGCCAAGACGCTCAGGTGAAATGAAAAAACAATGTGAAATGTGAATGAAATTTAACAGTCCACACGACTTTCCCCAGACAGGCAGTAACGTTAAGTATCAGGCCTCCGTCAAGGTGCTGAGTCAGCATGTTGAGATTCTTTAGCAGTATTTCTTACTCACACTGTACTCTATTATTAATGACTAATAACTTCATAAAACCATTAATATGATACAACGTCAATCTGTCACCCACAAATAAGTACATCCTTCCGTTTTAAATGAATGTATTCAATTCTAACAACAGTCTGACCACTAAGACGGACAAACGACATGGACTTTAATTATTTTTCCTTTCACACTACTTTTCCTCATTTCCAGCAGACAATGTGTGAATGAATTCAGCCATTCAAACCAAACTCCAGCCACCCCCCGACACCCGCTGTCTTCTTTAGACGTTATCCCAGCCTTTAAAGCGTCTGCCTATTGGGCCATTTTCTATATCTACCTGTGAATGTAGCGCAAGCGAACAATCCATTAGCGTGATGTAGAGAAGGTGCAAAGACAGGACAGCCCATTAGGTGAAATATGAAATTTCAGTGAACTGAGCGGAGCTGGATTTAGTTCACCGAGTTAATGTCATTGCCCCATGTTTCTTTGATGAGATCACGACTGTGATGCATCGATGTAAAAGATATGAATAGACTTTTTGTTGGGTCGCAGCCGCAGGAAATGAGGGAGCAAAGTGCTTATGCTTTTATATTTCAAATCAGGAAGGTTGACTTTGAATACCGAGATTATCGCGTGTCTCTGTGTGTGTGTGTGGGGGGGGGGGGGGGTGATTCGTATTCCCAATAGATGGCTTTGGTTACATCTCCTAACATGTATTCCATTCAGTCATGTTTTTTTCCCCCAATCAGGTTTAAATCAGGATATTTACAGTTACTCATTGTATTGTTTTAGCTGCACAGACAAAACGTGATCTTTTGACAGCTAATAAGAGCTTTTTAAAGAAAACTTCCATTCAGCGAACCGCTCAAAGAATTTGAAGTCCTGCCTGTAAGTTTGAGAAGAAAAAAAAAGAAAAACACCTCTGCTCCACATTCTTTTGCCAGGATCACTGTATCAGTCTCCTCCCTCCCGGCAGGACAAATAAATCCACTATGTATTAGTCTCACAAGATGTGCTTGTTTCCAAAAAAGAAGAGAGGCTGCGGTCAGAGGAGAGGAATGAGTACAGAGGTGGGGTCTGACAGCTGCAGGTACAACAGATGTGGAAAACCACAGAATCATTGCCCATTCATGAATGTTGTTATGCAGCTACACTGGACACAAACACTGACTTATAACCAGTTCATGTGTTAACAAATAATGCAGGGAGAGGAGCAGCAGAAACCAGCAGCAGTCAATAAAACAAGGGGTCAAAGGTCAAAGTTTCCATTCAATCGCGTGTGCATTTTGTAACGTAGAATAGTTTTTCTTCATACAGAACAAATGAATTATTGAGCGACCATTGATTGAGGTGTGCTCCAGCTCTCAGCAGGGACGTCTTCAACTTCCAGAAACTGACTGAAAACGGGCGCGTAACGTTACGCTGCCGCACAAAGTCTCAGATGCAGGAATCAGTGGATCAACACCAGAAGTTTGGAGTGAAAATGAGCCGCTGGCTGGTTCCAATCCGTCATCCCTCCTGTAACCAGCAGAACGTCGTCCACTGGCCGCAGATGACGCCCCCCCGCCATCTCACATCTGTCTCAACTGGAAAACATTGCTCATCTTTTGGTTGTGTGTGTGTGTGTGTGTGTGTGTGTTGGGGGGGGGTGTTATTGAATTAACTTTAATCTCCTCTTTTGTGGCTTTCAGCCACAAGTAGGCCAGACATTTTTGTAAATGTGCCTCACAGGCTGTATATTATTATGCTTCCAGGGTACCAGAACACAAATTACAAATGTAATTGCTTCTCAGACTGCGGATGATCAAATCCCTGAAATCAGGAAGCAGGTGGAAGCTTTGAGGCATGGAAACTGCTGTATATGGTCCAGCTCTGTGAGAAGAATTCATCTCAGTGTCCTCTCATCAAGGAGACTTATGGAGATATTTTCAAAAGGCCTGGGTGTTTGAACCCCCCTCTGAGGTTAATGAATGAATGAATTTATAGGGCACTGTATTCATTTAGGAATCAATTAACTCGTCATCTGTGATGGGACATCGTCAGAAAAGAAGACAGATCTAATCCGTGCAGCGTTTCTCTGTAAAGCCTCTTCTCCTAAGTCACAGCTACTGAAACAAACGTCACAGACGAAGAAAAAAAACGACAAAGCTTGCAAACGCTGTAATAACTGTTGAATATTTCAGTCAGTGTGACTCTTGAGGTGCACTTAGTTGTTTCCCTAATCCCCTCCTCCTTTCTTGCAGATCCACATAACCAACCTTTTTAGGATGATTTTAAGCTCATCCATTATGAAACACTGGAGCTGTTCACTCAAACAGAGTCTGACCTCTATCAGCCTTTCGTTTCATCAAATATGAATCTGTTCACGCAGGAAGCGGAGAGTAAAAATGGCTCCACTCACCTACACAGGACCGCCCCATTGCAGGAGCTTTAAAAGTGCATCTAATTACGGCATCAGTTCTATTTTATGCTCGCGCAGGTCCTAATAGAGCACAATGAATCAGCCAAGAGAAAAGCCTGAAACACTTCTACAGCAGAGCAGCAGAAAATAGATTTACGATCAGAAAGCGACAGTTTTAATTATAGAAAAAAAAAGGCTCTGAACACGTACCGTGAAGTTATGTGAGCTGGTGACCTCACTGCCATCTTCCAGGTAATGGGTTTCTTTGTAGTTACTTGCAAACAGCCCCCTGGAAAGGACAGAAAAACAACACTCAGACATGACCCCAAGGGGCTTCATATTAAACAATAACGATAATAAGAACGCTAAAAATCAATCAGTGTCCCAAGCAGTCCTGACTCTACCAGACCTGCATGGAAGATTAATAGTCTGATGTGATTTAAAGTGGCTTTAGGGGAGCATGAATTGATCCGAGCAGCTGTAGGCACCAAGGAAAAAAAAAAAGATGAAGAGCCGTGATGTGACATATTCTATTAAAGCACACACACCACAAATACACACTCAGTATCAGTCCATTAAATGTGATCTTATTGAACAGTAATTATCTTCTGCATCAATGACAACGGCTAATAAAACGCACATGGATGTAATAATACGATCCGAATATGTGTGGACTGAAACGGGGCGTTATCAGGACCCAAACGCAACACACGGGACAACGTTTCCTAACAAGCAGGAGTTTTATTGGTTCGGGGGCAATGGAGGAGGGAAAAGGTCAAACACAAAAACTTCTTTAGTCTCTTCTTAGTATGGAAACTCAAAAAACTGTCACAACAACAATCTCTTCAGCCGGTATTACAAGGGAACTCAGAACAGTCGCCGCAAAAATCTCTCTCAAACAAAAACTGAGGGATGACTGGTCAGCAGGGACGTTACCGACAGGACGACTGGAGGCAGGAACAGGAACAGACAGAACCAGCAGCAGGAGACAGGATCTGGAGAGACATACGAGCTAGAGCAACAATCTGGCAATGACGAGAAGGGCAGGGGAGGCTTTAACACCTCTGAGAGGGACAGGTGTGGGAGGTTGAGGCTGACTGTGATGAGATTGGCTGGGAGTGGCAAGCGGTGATGCGTTCAGGGACGAGGGGAGAAGCCAGTGACGCAGGCAAACCATGACATGGACAGGAAAAGTGGACCGCACGATGCATTGACAGATCATTTCAACAATCAAGAACCGTCAATCACCGCCACCGTCTGTGGGGAAAGAGCAGCACATGTTGGAGAACGTCTATCGGCATCAGTCAGTGTGATGTTGGCGGGTGTGAGCACCAACGTGTCACAGTCGCGTGGATAGTAGGACGTAGAAATATAGAACAAGTGGAACATTTGTGGGCATTCGTTGAGTGTTCAGATGGATTTCCACCAGCATCTGTTCATATGACACGATCTGCCGGATCTTCAATCCGCTTTATAGAATCTGGCGGGGATGTTTCCAGCTGCTTGGACCTTCTATAACTGCACAGTCATGTTTTGTTTGTGTTGGGTCACCCAATGGGCATAATCTTGGGGATGGGGACGGGGATCTCTATCTCCCAAGTGTTGTATTACTTTCACCCTCGATGGGTGAGGAGCTGTTAGTTAGTAGCTACCGGAAGTTACTAAAAAAACGCTTGAATCAGGAGGCTCAGGTTGAGTCAGCGCTGATAAGTCTTTTATGAATCTGTCAAATCTGAGGTCATCAACTGACTCGAGTCCAGACCTCTGCACACAAGTTCCTGGTTTGAAGGTTCAAGAACACGGCCACCCCATGAAATATTAAAACAGAGAAGTAAGTTCCACAGACATTAACGTTGTCTGGTGCCAGTGCTGCAAGAAACAGGAATGCACGATCATCATACACTCACCCCATTCTCTCCCACGCGTGTGTGTGTGTGTGTGTGTGAGTGTGTGCGTGTGTGTGTGTGTGGGGGGGGGGGTGTTCTCAGCTGGGGGTGAAGGAAACCAGCAGATAAAGATCAACAAATAAGTTAAAGTTGCCTCCTCCTGTGTTGATTCTAACAGCATGAGCATGTGCACATGTGTGTATTTGCGATTTGCATCAACGAGTGTCAGTGCCTGCGCTGTACGCGCCGACGTGCATACTGTCATCGCACGCACGGTTCCACTCCGGGACACCAGCAGATGGTTGTCTGGTGGGCTGCTAATCCACAGCAGAGGAACAAACCTCAGCAGGCAGCTGGATTCTCTTACTGACTTCACCGCCGACAACCCAGCTGGGAGTGTCAGCTGTAACAACCCGGGGATGGGGCTGTTTTGTTTGGGAGCTGTCAGCCTGAGACACAATGCTTCCCCACCCCTCGACTCCTCTGCTGAGCCAAGGAGCTGGGAATAATCATCGGATCAAAGCGAGGCCAGAGAGTCGAGAGAGCCAAATAAAATGATGTGTCTCTCCAGTCATAATTAGGTCTGTGCTCTCGGTCGGACGCACAACCTCAACATCTGCCCACAACAGACAATTGCTTTGTGTGTGTGTGTGTGTGTGTGTGTGTGTGTGTGTCTCTCACACTGAGAGGTATGAGAGACCCCATGTGTCATCCATATGTAACATTTATGATGTTTTTTTATTGCTCAAGGACACTGAGAAAGGACACATCATTGTTGCGGGAATAAAAGCAGTAAAGCTACAGGGTATCCAGCTCCCTTGGATTAAAACGCAGACGTCCGTCTGCCAGAGAAAACACATTTCCTACTTTCAAGGTAGCTCGCGTTTCTATCTACTTAAATCGACTTTCTCAAGTGACTGAGAACGCACCAGTGAGAAACCTTTTCCCGACAACGTCTGCTTACAACAACACTTGCACATAAATATACTGTAATTAACACAGTTTGTTTTATCAAATACTCAAACACTGACTTGTAAAGAGGAGTTTTTCTGAGCCGTGATCGGAAGGATTTGTGCTGACGGTGTCGACACGTTGCCTATGTCTATGACCACGTCTACCCGGACAGATACGACAGTTTGTGTCACGTTCCAAGCTCTTTCCGAGAAAATAGAACTGTCCAAACTGTGATTTTTAAACCGGAAACTTGTGAAGGAAATTATCTTGTAGGTGTTGCTGCGGTAACAAGATCCGCTCACTTTCAGTCAACTCATAAACAAAGTTAAAGACAGATACCTGGAAAAAATCAAAACACGGCGGTGAGATTCAACCTACACAGACAGACAGACACAAGTGTAGCCGCTCATGGCGGCGTAGGGTACAACGTAGGGTCGACGCACAAATCCTGCGACTAGAAAACCCTACTATACTACTGTCATGAAGTAGAACTTTGAACCATCCCTCACCATCTAGTCCCTCCCTCCACTTACACAAACATATGACCTGTCTGTGTGAGACACTCGGGGCTTTTAAATCACTGTGACGTGAATCTATTTGTGATATCTACGTCAGCATACGGGAAGAATCTGTGCGTCAGGAGGGAGTTTGGGGATGTAGGTGGTTCTAGAACAGACAGCTGAAGGGAGGAGAATGGGCTGGTAAAACTAGTACCTCATTCAGGAAAAAAACAGCTTTGTCCGATCTAATGGACGTTCCTGCACAAACAACTCACGTTTAGTAGTTTGTGTGTCAATATGAGCGCCAGTGATAAACACTGTCACAGCAAATCAGAAGGGTTGAAGGAACTCATCCAACCAGAGTTCAGGTTCCTGATAAAACATCTGCTAGCTTCCTAGAAGGTGGGGGCTCCATAAAAGCAGCGTATGGATCTACAGCAAGAGCTGGACGGATTCGTGACAGATTGTACATCCACTTTTCTCTCTCACAGCACGTCTGATGAGGTGAAACGAACAGACGGTTTCACAGCTCTTCTTCCTGAGTGGTGGGTGGTTAAATTCACAGCTTTCATGACTCTGCCTTGTTCACACACACACACACACACACACACACACACTCGTTCAACCATGTAAAGTGCCAACCTGCAATTAGAGACTCTGTGTCTCCGGAGAAATGGAACCAGTTACCCTCCAATTATGAGACGGTCACCTGACTTCCTGAACAATGCCGCAACTCACGGCTGCTCAGTGCTCTGTCACTTTGTACCCTGTCGTTTGAAATGTCTCATGCTTTCTGTATCTCTTTTCCTTTTTTTAGGATGATCTATCTTTTATCCTTTTTAACTGTGTGGTTTTCATTGCTGTCTGTACATTGTTTTAATTCTTTTCTGTCAAACTTCCACTTCTGTGCAGAATAAAACACTATTCTCTTCATGCATGTATGTTTTGCCTTGTCATTTTTTTTTATTCTTCTTTGCTGGCGACTTATCATTTTTCGTCATCCTTTGCTCTCTTTGATTGCTTTTCTCTTGCTAACTCCAGGGGTTCGCAGTTTCACCTTCACCTTGGTTGTTTTTCATTCTCATGTCTAATAACTGGCCGTGAAATAACCTTTTTCAAGACAAGGGAGCGTCTAAAATTAGCTGCTAAAAGCGAGAGTGGAAATGAGGTTCGGTTTGATGCGGTTTCTGACAGGCAGTGGCAGCAGCAACTCGTCATTTATCAATCAGTACGAGTTAAAGAGGCGTAGAGGTGAAGGTGGACGTGGGCGGGACGAGGGGGGTCACACTCCCTCTTTCAAAAAAGCATCGCCCAAGGGACAGACCCCCTGGCGAGGCTCTGTGTGACTGACAGTAAGACGACTGTGGCATCGTTGATCAACGAAAACATCTGTCAGCAGCAGAAAACAGACCATCTGTCGTAAGAACAGAGGGAAAAAAAACTCTCAAAACAATAAACAACAAAGCGATTTGATGTGACACGTCAACGCCAGATAAGCTACTTCTGTGCACTCTCAAATCTGCCAAACGAAAAATAAATCACATGTTGTGACTGTTCTGACTGAGAAAACATGGTGGAATCTTTCACAAACACTCATCGCCATGGACGACAGTAAAAACATGAAAGACGTGTTAAATGCCAAGATCTATGAGTTCAAATGTGAGCGTCTGCGGAAAAAAAAGAATATGTCCCTGCTTTTCTATGTGGCTCAAGCCTGTTTTTTCTCTTGACTGCGATTGTACTTCGACTCCTGTAAGTGATGTGATTGACGTGGGTGACGTGGAGAACGTTGAAACAGCTGGGACACATTTTTCACTTTCTAATCAACATCTGAAGGAACAACAAAGCTCAGAATTGATGATGTGATTAGAAGCCAGGAGGAGAGGAGGAAACCTCTGTACGAAATGTAGCGCTGCCAGTTGGCCAGAAGAGGGACAGAAGAATGACAGAATACTGAGAAGTGGAGTCAGTCGATACAGTGGGACACTGCTGATCTGTTCCATGTTTAAAAAAAACACAATGTTTCATTCAGTGCTCTTTGCACGAACATACCTCTTTTTTTCCAGCAGGTGTTCAAAAGAAGTTTAAGCAAACGCTCAATCTGTCTTTATTTGAGTAATAAAAGCATTAACTTCCTGTTTCGGAGACGTGAACGTTCCTAATTGACACTAGAACCTCCATTACAATTGTCAGAATATAAGTTGGATCAATGGGCAGAGATTTCCCAGGCGCACAGCTCAGATATGACTCATTACACTCCGAGAGGCTAATCAGGGACTTCTGGACAAATTCACGAGTTAACTGTGATAAATGAGAAAGAGCCGCTGGAGAGCAGGCAGCCCTCTTGCACTCACAAGCGCCGTTCCATTAAGATATTTAGAATAGATGCAAATACAAACACTAAGTGCAGATGAAATCATCAGAGTGATTTCTTGTAGAATCCAATCTCCAATTAGCACATTACATTTCAATGCAGAGACTCAATGTGGTAATAATAATGTCCCTCCGCTTTTATGTGGCGAGGACCCAGCTTCACTTGGAAAATGTGGGATCATGTGCATGAGAGCCCGACATTAGGACAACCCTCCACCCTTCCACCCCTCCGCCGGGCCAAAAAAAACCTTGTCTCGGAGTTTGAAACATTTTTCCAGGAGCAAGGGAAGAGGGCCAGTCTTTTTGGCTGTGATCTGTCTGACATCAGGAAAGTGTTTCAATCCGGTGCCAAGTGGAGCAGAGAGGCAGAATTCCCCCTCTCTTACCCAGATGTGGAAGCAGCCTGCAGTCCTCCACAAGGCGTGTCATGAACGGAGCGTGCCAACCAATTATTTCTTTTGAGGAACGGTGGGGGAGAGACGCAGCAAAGTCCTGGCAGATGTTTTTGGACTTTATCTACCGATATTGTGTCCAATGAGGAGCTCGCTGGCGCCCCCCACAGCCACGACACGACCTCTCAGACGCATCGAGGCGAATGTGCTTTTGTACAGAAAGAGGAAGCAGGTGCCGTTTCCCCTCATTGATTTGTTGCGATCCTTCACACCTCCTCCAGTGCTTAATTGGCCAGTGAGATGGTCAAGCACAGCGGCCATTAGCAGCTGTGGCACACAGTTATTGCGGCGACTGTCACCTCGAGATCGATGTGGTTAGGCCCAGGCGTGCTCCGTGAAATCAATGTGTCATCAAGTGTCATCTCTATGCACCGTCTGCCAGATGAATGCCGCCACAGGATCCCAGTTACAGACGTGGGATGATGAATATATATCCAACATTTTGCTAACGCTCCATCCCCACAACGCGACACAAATCACAACTAACAACTAATGAACTAATACCTGGAACAGCCCGTTCTCATCCCAGCCAGTCGTATATTGATCACAGCACGGCAAATACTGACTCATCGTGATAAGTCTAATTCCACTGCAGCAGGCAGCCTTTGACATCGGGATGAGACGCAGCAGCTGGTTTACCGACGTAAATCCCTCTTCTGATGATGTGACACTCGGCATGAGTGGTTCACGCAACAGCCTAACGAAGAAGAAGAAGAGCTTCATTTTTGTCAGCTGTCTTTAACATGTAAACACACCCAAAGTTTGTACACACACGCAAGCAGGAGCAGGGGGCAGCCATGTCTGGAGCCCGGGGAGCACATTGGGGTGGCCTTGTTCAAGGACAGCATACGCTAGCAAGCGCTACCGCCGTGTTAAAGGATGAACGCCGAACACAGTCGTTTCCTGTTTGAAATGAACCAAACCAGTAAAAATTTCCAAAAGAAGCAGTTGATCGTCCGTATGCATCAATCTATCCAACAGATTCGTTTTTTTGTGCAAACAAACGAGACATCTGTCTTCATTTCTAGCCGTCCGCCGGCACCGTTGCATCCTGTGTCACCTCTGGCACACGTGCTGCTGTCTCAGTGCATTATGGGAGTGCTTTGTCTCCCGCCGCACCACAGGTCACTGCCGAATGACACAACTGGCCAAACCATTCCAGCCTGTCGAGCACGATGAAACCTCAATAAAAGCAATAAAAAGCTGCTGTTTGTGTAATGATTCATTGGTTAGCTGGTTTACACCTCCGTTTCAGGCCAGATGTTCCAGTCATTAGCTGCAAACCGCCGTGCAGGATGATGAAAAGAAAAGTGAGTTTGACTCAGCTGCTCTTACACATGAGCGTCATTTCTCGCTTCTCCCATCCATAAATGAACACACGCACCGTCACATCCAGCTCCCATGTGTTTCTCTTACATTAGTCTGTCACACACAGGTATGCAAATCAGGATAAATGGTGTCTATGGCAACAATCAGCCCATAAATACTAATCACTCACTCACTTGTGGGCGAGCGGAGCCTCTCTCTCTCTCTCTCTCTCTCTCTCTGTCCATTCCTTCTTTTAAGACTTTTCATTTGCTTTGCTGACAGAGCCACAGCTCGTTCATGTCCATAAAAGCTTAAACATTTCACATGAATCGGACAAAATGAAAGGAAATAAAACAGAAATCACAGCAGACGGTGGATGTTTACTTCCCTTTTCATGCCATGGCCCAGTGACACTGTTATCTGAAACTAATTATGCCGAATGCCAAAGCAGCACTCTCTAAAATCGCCTTTGTTGCTGTGCATCACTGGAGGGGAGATCCTTCATCCCGCCTTCTCCTCCTATCTGCCCCCGGGGCTCCTGGTTCTCTGTAGCACACAACGTGCCTCCGCTCTGCCTCTTTATCTCCCACAGGACGAGCTAGATTTTGTGTCTGTGGGAGCAAAGTGGCGCTGTTTGTTTGTCGGACCGACCGCATTAGGCCGTTGGTGCGGGCATGATTTATGCGTGTGTGTGTGTGTGTGTGTGTGTGTGTGTCTGTGTGTGCGCTCCATGGGCAGAGGTGTGACGGCTTATAGCACATCATGTAGCACATTCTCTGCTCTTAACAAACCGCAACACTGACAGTGTGATGTCCTATCTTACTTGATCAAACTTTAGAGCATTGCTGGACTTTTTTTTGTTTTTTTTCAAAGGGCTGCTGCTTCATCAGCACGAGTTTGTCAAAAATCTGTCAGGTCCACAGAGACAAGGAGTCCAGACTGTGACACCAAAACAAATATGCATTTCCATCCAGTGTACTGAAGTCACGCAGGAGAAAGTCATTTTTTCTCATTTGAGGGAACTATCCCTTTAGACAGAATTTGATATTCATGCTTTCTAGCCTGTAGCAAAGTTGGAAAACACTGAAACTCAGATGGAAATTGACTTCTATTCCCTTCTGTGGATACTTTTCAAGCAGAAACAATACTGCAGCTCCAAAACAATTAATTACAGTGACTTCTCTGTCAGCTCAGGTTTTGTGTTTTGTTTGGTTCTTTTTTTGAATCATTATGTGGGTTAAGGC
>CAAKHB010002989.1:0-12741 GCA_901007665.1 Aeoliscus strigatus | reverse complement strand
CGAACACTTGGTTCGCTCCATTTCGTCCATTCTTCCCACATATTTGTGATTGTGACTGAGTTCTTTCTATTAACCGTGGTATGTCCAGTGACAGTTGACATTTCTGTCCACCTTTATGTTACCAGCTGGCTACAGACACGATCATCAGATGCAATGGTTTCATTACAGCAGAAGAAAACAAAATGGCAGACGGAGCTTTGTTAAATTCGTACAGTTCCTTTCTTTCCTGCCTCCCTTCTCTCTCTGTTCATCGTATCCTTCCAAAGACAAGCTGCAGGACAAGCAGGTAACCATGGTTACCAGGTATTTAATACAATGGCAACAAATGAGAGCATCGTTCCAATCAGCAATGTGTTAATCTTGTTATCTTACCTTTTATTATCTTGCCTTTTATTTCAAGGTGATTTTAGTGTCCTTCCATTAGCTCTGCTGCCTCCCCATAGTTGTATAATTATCATTTTGTAGGATTTTTTTCATTGTGCTTTCATTGGAAACTTTGAAATGGGAAAGTTCTAACTTCTGACCGCGAGAACCGACAGACACACAGGAAATCTTCTGGTGGGAGGTTTTTCACAACTCTGTCGACATGGCAGCTTTAGTGGTGAAAGATAAGAAGTGTGCTGGTGTGTATACACACACACACACACACAGACACACACACAGACACACACACAGACACACACACAGACACACACACAGACACACACACAGACACACACACACACAGCTTGTTTCTGTGTAGTTTATGCAATGTCAACCCTTTAGGACCATTACTTTTATTTGCAGCCTGTTTTTCCTGCATTCTCTGGCGGTGTTTGAACCCGAGAAGGCACAGAGGAGATAAAAAGAAACAATTCTGAATTTGAACTTGACATGTGTTGTCTCAGTCCTGTGAGGAAAGCTGTTTTTTGAAACAATCCCTATGTGCTTGGGATGCTGAGTACAACAGCTGAACAGAAAAGTGGTCTTTGTCCAGCGAGAGCTGGTTATTTGTGCAGCATCTTCAGTCGTCTGTTGGTTTAGTTCCCTAGGAGAGGATGCTTCCTGTGCGTGTTTTCAGTGAGACATCTCCAAAGAGCATGCAACAGGTCAGAGGTCAGCAGTCGTCCAGCCTGAGATATAGGGTGAAATAACATTCCAGCCAACCCAATATTCAAAAATCAGACAAACAGTGTCTGGATCCTGTCCAGGCTGATTTTTTATTGTTCTTCTACACACAGATAGAAGTTCCACACCAGAGATGTCACTCAGGAACCTTATCCTCCGCCTGGCCTGTGTCCTGGGAAAAGGCCAGATTAATGAGTGCATCTGTGTGTGTGTGTGTGTGTGTGTGTGTGTGTGCTCTTGCTTATCTCGCTGCACATAGACTTGTAAAGATGGACGGCCGCTCCTCCAGGCCCCCTGTGCTTATGGCTAAACATGATGAGCAGAGAGAAAACCCAAAGTGCAGGCAACCAAGAACATCCTCCAGCTGGCTGATGAGCCCCAGGCCCCCATTCCATGATGCTGGAGTCCATTAAAGAGGGAAACATGGGTGGATAACATGCTGCTCACTCAGCCTGGGATTGATCTTGATATGCCTAGAGGCCTCGTATAGGACACCACAAAGCAGGACTTATTCCTAGAACATCTCAGCCAGGAGGGGGGTCAAAGTCCGACAGCTGCCCCTCAAACTTTCACTTAAGAAGTCCAAAAAGGTTAACGGTCCCCCTTATTCAACCACACACACACACACAGATGGGATCTTGTACTAACATGCGTCATGCTATGACATGATAAAAGTTCATGAAGAATGCTGTTTCAAAAAGCAAAGGAGACACTTACATTAACATCTAGTAGCCAAACAGAGCCACCGGGGCTCGTACACGAACACGGCTGACGATGGCAAATGTTGAAGCGGACACATCAAGCACATCGCAAGCAGCAGTAGCAGCGAGCAGAAACTGAGCTTCGATATCCTCGACAGCAACTGATATATACAACATCCATTAATTGTGAAACATGGATTTCTTTCGCCTATTTAAACCTTAGAGCTGTACTGCAATAAGCCTCTAGGGGGCGATCACTTGCGGTGGTTTATGCATTGGGTTCACCAGAATGATGCCACTACAGTACGACACTACGACACTACTACTTCTTTTTTTTTTTCTTCCCCGACTGATGCTGCTTGTGTTTGAACAACTGGATTTCATCAGTGGCACGGCGCCAGCCTGTTCAGACAAGAGCCTTCACTTCATGTCAGCATAGCAGGTTGGCTGCACTCATCCACGAGTCCAAACGCAGCACACAACTCGGTCAGATGTGCATCCTGTTAGTGATTGATGAGACGTTGCATGTTTTTTTTTTTTTTTTTTTTTTTTTGATTTGTGGTTTCTCAGTGAGAATCCTCTGCCATTAATTAAGCCGTGTTCTCCAGTGTGGTGGTTGGAGGTCTGAGAATAAATGCTGACAGACTGATGTTCGTTGAAGGTTTGTTCAGGCTCATCAGGACGACTCTGTTGTGTCTGTTTGTTCCTCTTGGCTCCGGGTTCGAGCTCAGCAGTGGGTTTTAATGCTGTTGGACAACGATGACAGCAGCGCTGGACGGGAGCCGTGCGGGCGATGCGTGGGAACGCGAGGTGGTTTTCCACCGCAGCAGATCCAGCAGGGGGAAAACTTCACATATTTAAATGAAATGTTTTTACTGCGATTGAATGAAAATCCCTGTTTGAAAATTTGACAATCTGCAAGTCAGCTTTGTGAAATCCTCCGCAGTGCAAAGCGGGAATGTTATTCACCAGGAAGACCGAGTCTGACTTCCCATCTAAATATTTTCTAAGTAGGTAAGCCATAAAATTGTGGTTACTGGTGTTGAAAGCTTTGTCCCACCGTCTGCAGGTGGAATTTACATATATTAACTATGGAAAACAAGTGAGCTCTGTGGCACAAAAACCCATTCTCTCTCTCTGTCTCCCTCCTTTCTTCTTCTCATTCACTGTGTCACAAAGACAGCTGCGCTTGTTCCTGGCTGCTCATGTGTGTCAGAGGAGCGGGATGGAAAACATATTGCTCCATCAATCAAGTCTCGTTCTCCTCAGCAACAGTGCGACGACTGCGAGGGGCGTGTCACACCCAGGCCACTTTCCTGCTGAAACCCACAAAAGATGACAAATATTCCTCTGAGCACACCCAGAGCTAAACCTTTGTCAAACTCGACACCTTCCGATAATGTGATACCTTTCAAATGCCATCACCACCACACACACACACACACACACACACACGTCTGTAATGACACCGTGTTGACATTATCCCACTGCACAGGGCGCCGAGTGTGTGCTGCACGCAAACAAAGCCTGCGTCTCCCCCGTGTTGTGCCAAGGAGATCAAATGAAAAGATGGAGGAGGAAGACGGTGGAAGACGTCAGTTCTCATCAATGTCTGACTTGTGTATTCAGGAATTTCTCTCTTTCAAGTCTTTGCTTCAGCAATACGCAGAGCGCAGAACAAGACTTCCCTCTCCCTGGCTGTTAGCTCGTGACACACAACCCGGCCACAGCCCCCACCAGGAGCCTCTGGGCACCACATATGTCACCCATTTGTAGTCCAAAAGCACTCGGCGCCCATCTGAGGCAAAGCATGAATGGAGGGAACACTTACTCGTTTTTCTGCAGAGCCAAGAGCAGCTGCTCACCTTCCGCTTCAATCAGGAGCTTCAGTGAAGTGGGGTGACTCTGAGGAGACAGCAGACAGGAGGAGAGATGAGGAAGATTAGCTCAGGAGTCAGGACGGCTGGATTTTGATTAAGGAAACATGTTGCTGCTCAAGGGTGGCAGCGTGAGCGAGCCAGCTTCGAATATAAAGGAAGAGTTTCATTTAAATCCACGGAAGCTTCGAGAAATGAGGAAAGACAGCAATGATGAGCCAACAACCCGCTGATGACGGCCTTCTCCGGCGCAGCATTAGGGATCAAACTAACTGGGTATTTGGTCGTGACTCAGTTGGTTTTGCCTGCTGGACGGGATACACCAGAGAGGGCAAATGGACGCCGACAGACTCACTCTACAACTTGGTGGTGTTTGGTTTTACTCGGGTCTCCAGGAACGCTCAAAGGTCAAAGGTGCACGTTTGACAGACAAAATCAAATAAATGAACTGATGACGCACACGTGGCTCCAGACACTGCTTTCCGTTGACAAACAGTCTGCTGTGTTTTCAAGATGTCTCTCATTTAGATGGCATGTGTCATTTCGGAAGCTGCAATGACCCCATATCGCCAGAGGTGTCAGCAACAATGTACAGTATACAGTAGAGTATATAAGAATAGAGCAGGGCGACATAGTAGTGTGGTGGTTAGTGTGTAGCAAAAAGGTCCCAGGTTCGATTCCTGGCCTGGGTCGGTTCTCTCCGGGTACTCCGGCTTCCTCCCACCTTCACAAGCATGCTGAGATTAACTGGTCACTCTAGATCGGCCGTTCGAAATCAAGAGCTGAAACGATCACATATGAAGATTACCATTATTAGCGTGTTTCTTTGCAGACACTGACGTACGTTTCTGTGAACGGTCATCAGCGTTAGTTAGTGTGTGTGTGTGTGTGTGTGTGTCCACTTGGATGTGTACCCAGGCGCTTGCGGCTGAGATGCTGTAGCGTCGTTGTGGTAATGTTGTGTAAAGTTAATTCTTCTTTCAAGTGAACTTCGGTTTCAGCTCGAAATGATCCCAAACCTTTGAACATGTTGGTCTTTTTCCTCGTCCGCTACTTTTTGTTTTGTCACAGCGCCCCCTCCACGATGGGTCAGTGTGAGGTAAATGTCCTGTCTGGTTGCTGCCGGGTCTTCTTCCTCACAGTCGTCTTCTTCTTCTTCCATTCCAGTATTTTGGGACATGACCACTACCCGGTCAATTCAAACTCGGCCTTGATTTGTTAAAATCAAATTACTGGAGTTACTCCAGGAATCGTTCCAGCTCTAAAACCTTTATTCTACTCCTGATGAGTCTTTGAGTCACCCAGCGCTGTGAGAAAACGTGCCAGACAACTGTTTTCACTTGATGACAGCGGTCGGAAATCCTCACAAATCTACTTTGTATCTCAGAACGAGAACGCAGAGGATTAACTTTATGTTTCTATTCTATTTGACATTAATCCCACAGAAAGCCACGAGTCTTCACAACCCTGAGTCACAAGGCGGAGAGAGCGTCTGTCTCTGTTAGAATTGGATGAAGTGGCACCGAGTCATACATCGTTTCTGTCAGTCGTACTGTGCCACGAGTATGCGCCCACACACACGCCTCCACGTCCACACATAACCTCCTGTGTGTTGCTCTCACGCCGACTCGGCTGGGCGCTCGCTCACAGAGTGCACACGCGTGGTTCAGTCTGGGTCAGCTGTGGCAAGAAGCGCTACTACTGGGTTAAGTCATCACGGACATGGAAGCAGGACACGTAAGGTCTCAGACAGTTTCACTGCATTGCACAAGCGATGCGGGACTGAACCTCCTCCGATTTGCATGTTCTGACCTCCAGAACGTTCAGGATTATTGGCGTTTACAGAGACAAGGAGAGTAGTCTGTTGGCTTGTTCTAAAACAAGGAATATATTCAAATTAGCACTTCAGTTCACCTCATTGTGAGTGTTCTTTAATTTGCTGATCTGAGGATTTGTTTTGTTTTTAGGCTAATAAAGTCCCAAAGAAACCTTGTGGCACCTTCTCTGTCTGATTAAGCCTGAACAAATTAATTCACACATGAAAAACTAAACAACACAACCTCAGAACTAAAGCTTTGTGCCTGGCAGCCACGTGTAGTTTTTCTTTGTTGAAGTCTGGGTTTACATCCCCACACACCCATCCCAGATCCCAGATTTCAAACATATCACCACTGATGGGGCTTCTTGCTTCATTTCTGGTCTTTTATTTCATGGCTCGTACATGCTGGTGTTCACCAATCAAAAAGAAACATCCATATTTCCCCTCTCTGCTGCCGACGTGTCAAGTTTAAAAAATACGTATTCATTCATTTCAAACAGTATAATTATACTCTAAATATAAAACTTCATAGGTGCAGCTTTTACCCCCAGGCTCTGCACAGGTTTCCTCCAGGTACTCTGATTCCTCTCATCATCTGTCTCTACATGTTAGACCTGTGACGAACTAGCTGGGAATGGCTCCAGCACACTACAGGAGAATAAGTATACAAAATGGATCACTGAGGGATGGTTGCATTTGATTTCCAGGCCAGTTCCAGGACACTGTTGAAAAGAATGTGTTGCTAGGAAAACATGTTTAAACATATCTCAGAGGTCTTTATCAGTTGTTATTCTTCACCTGGGGTTTAAGATGGCCGACTGGCTCCCAGTCTTGTCCACTGAGCCGCAGCGGTACTGTGGTCCCATAGTGTTTCTGCTTTGCTGTCGGGGTGTGTTGGGTGGCGGCGCTGAACAGACTCCCTGTGAAAGACACATAAAGGCCATGTGAGAACACTGCCACCTTTTCGTCTCAATTCTCTCAGCATTTGTAAAATCGTGTCTATTCACAATGGATGTGTTTTTTTTTTTTGTTTTTTTTTGACACATAATACCAGCAACCAGCTATTACACAGTGCTCATTAACCACATGACCTGACCGGGCTGCAGCCTTGTAATACAAAGCTTTGCGAAACCAAAATCATAGTATTTGAACACACTCCATTTCACAACTAACAATTATCTACACTGACAAAATGTCATCTCGAATACATCCTCGCCCTTCCTGCACATATGTTCCCTTTTTTTTAATCGTCTTTCAGCAGAATGAGCCTGTCTCCTCTGCCGTGAAGACATGAACACATCAGCGTTAATTAGTAATGCTGAACATCAACCAGCGAGAATTGAAGCCTGTCATGAAACCGTCACAGCCCCCTCCAATTGTCCAAATCTTCAAAGTTCTTCAGGAACGGAGAATTAAACGCAAAAAAAAAAAGAAACCGTGGTTGTAACTGTTACAAGGCTACTGACCAACAGGCAGCGCAGGGATTAGACGTAGCTTTCGGGCATTGTTCCCAGCGTGGTTTATCTCCTCACGCGTCCTCGGAGCTCTGTCTCATTTCATTCCGTTTCAGAACATATTCATCCCCAAAATCCAATTTAGTCATCCTTCAGCATCACTTTCCTGCTCATAAATGAGACCGGAATCGCTCTAAAAGAAGTACATGATGACAGTCAGAAGGCAATATAGAGCCACTGGGGCAGGGGGGAGGAGGGGGGCAGTGGGGGCTGCAGTAATCAGCTTCCCACAGTGGGGAGGCTACTCTGCAGCTTGGATCTCGGTACGAACAGCAGGGGCTGTTAGCACCCTTTCTTCCTGTGCATATATCCTTCATCAACTTTTCCCTTTATGTTCCGTGTTCTTCAAATGACGCTGGAACCGGAGGGCGGCTGGGTCGCTCCGTGGACGGATTTTACCTTCCTCACCTTTCATACATTCAGACGCGCTCATGGGAACACAGAGATGAACTAAAGGTTCTTCCTGCATGGTTCACATCCCCTTTGTCTCTGAACGCATGACTCACCCAGCGAAATTGCTGAGTCTGCTTATTATCCAGCATTAATAACCCAGGTCATTCACGGCCCTCTGCAGCTGAGCTTTGTTCTGGTTCTCCTCTGAGGAAACCACCACTCTGGAGTTCATCACAGAGCCGCTGATAGCGGGGAGCCGGGCGTGACCAGCTCAGCAGTCCTCAACCAACTCAAGGCCAGTGACGAAAAGCAGGCTTCAACAAGGACGGGATGGTATCACACACACACACACACACACACACACACACACACAGCGGAGAGAAGCGCCATTAGTCCTGGAGAGACGCACTGGGGGAGGTCTGGGGGAGACCACGCTGAGGACACAGGACAACTTCAGAGGAAAGTAAGAGAGGGTAAACACAACAGATGAGGCGAAAGCAGAGAGGCCGTTTGACGGACAAAGGTCAAGTTGCCAGTTGTGGTTTGAGGGAAACACAGATGGAACATCCATCGCCTTCTCTGTGGCGTGCGCCGCAGCACCTTTGAAGATGACGTCCACCACCGTGCAGCGTTTGGCCCGCTGACTTCAAAGCATGCTAATGAATAATCACGCCGTTAATGTGCTTTGCTGTGAGCTTTAATTCTTACTTATAAATGGAATTATATCAGTGAAAATAGTCTGCCAGCGGATTTCTTTTCCATGTGTTTGGGTGAGAGCGTGGAGGACCTGCGGCCGGCGTGTAAGTGGTTCTGGTTAGAATGTCGAAAGAGCCACCAGAAAGAAGCAGGAAGGGAGATGGAGACGTGGCCCCCACAACCCGCAGCCTTATTTATACGTTCAATAAAGAAGGGGGTAAACAGATGTCTTAATAAAGCTTCCTCTATGCTCCGGTGTGCACACCGAGAGCTTGTGCTGTTCCAATTACCGTAATAAAGACGGACTCAAGCTATCAATAAATAAGGTCGTAAACGTGGCTTTTCTTAGGCACGTTGTGGAGAGAAAAAAAAAAAGAGCTACAACACCAGCCGTCTGTGGCCTTTTTTTTTTTCACAAGAATGTTGTCCTTGTGCCTGCATGGGTGTGCTCCATGTCTATTGTGTGAAAGAGGTCAAACGTGTTTGTAACACGTGTTAAATCTGGTTACATTTGGTTGAAAGTTACATTCATACATGGAGGAAATATTTTTCAAGAGTTGTTCAATAACCTCCAACAACTTTTGAACCTTTCTGATAGAAAATCCACCAAAATCTGTATTTGCTGAAGCTGCTGGCAAATTATTTTCAGGCTCTTTCATCGCCCCCCCTCCCATGTTTATTATTCTCCCGAACCTGCGAGCTGCTTGCCTGAAGGAACACATGACCTTCACCAAAAGCTTCAAGGATCTCAGAGAGTCCTTTCTTTACGGCCCTTTTACAACTACAGCCCCTTTCCGTTCTTTTCTCCGAAACATAACAACTCTTCAGGTTTATTCATCCCCCGAGCATGTTCTCCAGCAACACACCCATCGACAGGCTTCTATCAAATCATGTATTCGTATGAGCTGTTGCATTTCCAACACAAACGGTGTGCTGTTCTTTTCATCCTTGGACTTGACATGAGGACGAGACCCCGTCACGAGCAAAGGTCCTCACTGAGCCCGGATCGCAGGCTCCCATCAGTGAAGTATTCCTAATCACAGTCAACAACGTCTGATTACTCGCGGAAGAAAGGCACACAAGGACACGTTTCAAAGTCACTTTGACAGCAATTTTCCTCGATCGTGAAAATGTGTCAGATTAGAACAGAATAACAACGGCTTTGGCAGCTTGAAGGAGCCTCTTCTGACATGCAAAATCCCCCCAACGCGACGAAAATAAGTCCAGAGGGGATGCAATTGCGACGATTCCAGCATTGTTTGACATAAGCAGAAAGTTAACGAGTCAAACCTCAAGGAGGAAGCAGGCTTGAAATCAGAGCATGTGGAATTAATTTGGAGCAGAGTGATGAGTTTAAACGGGCCGGTTCCAAAGCAGAGACAACAAACTGTTTAAAAAAAAAGGAAAGAAGTCGTTCATGCCGAAAATGTAACAAAACAGGTCACTATTTTTACATCCAAAGCGTTAAGTATGTTTTTACAGATCAGACTTGAAGGATGTGTAGAATCAGGGCGCTGACCAGTTTGGGGACTCAATCCAGGAAAACGTCTGACATCAGCCTCTTGGATCCTGTTTACGACTATTGTTCATTCGGTGACTGACAAGCATATCACAGGCTCAATTACCCGCCAATCACACTGGGCATATTATGTTAATGCAAGTAGAGTGGTGATCAGGAAAAGAGAATGATAAATGACACCCAGGGAGAACCACTGACGTGCAGACACTCCGTCATACGACCCCAGAGACAAGTTTCCTTCAGCTCTCCATCATCATCCTCGAAATCCGCTGCGAGCTCTCATGTCTGTTGGTTGGTTTGTGTGCCGGGTTCTGCAAAAACTAACCAGCTGTCACAAAATGTGGTGAAGCCATTAAACGTTTATGGACCTTGGCTGAGGTTTGTGCTCCGCGGGCCCATCCAGTTGTCACTGCCTGTCTCAGGTCTCATTCAGTTTCTGTGACCTCACACAACGGCAGGTGTGAACTAGTATATTTTTTTTTATTTTTTTTTAATGGAAAATGGGATCACTAGTCTGGTAAAACAAGCAATTCCCACAAACAACCTCGGGCTCTCGATACTTGTGATGAATATTTATCGCACTGACGTTGTTAATTGAAGCCTCGTACGACAAGACAACGCAGCATAATGCAGCTCGACTTCAAAACAGTGCCCTGTCGACCTTTAAATCCTGTTGTGTCAACAGAGAGTACCGCACTAATTGCAGCATTATCTGAAGGAAAAAACTGTCGCAGGTCAAATACATTTCAAGACTATTTTCTTTCCTTTAGAGGAGCATTTGTATTCAAAATAAAAGGATGAGCTTTACACCAACTGAGTGACAGATCTGTCTCTTTGTCGCTAGGCAACCTCATGCTCCATCTTGCCATCTTGCCATGTCATACTGTCCACACGGTGAAAAAGTTCCTGCTCCCTCACAGGTTTTACAGCCGAAGAACACAGATTCAGTTCATGGAGTCGGCGTGAGAGAACCACCCTTCTTCCTCTTTATAAATCATCAATTCACAGCAGTTTTCTTCACCTTCGTCGCTATAATTTGTTAATCTAACTACGGAGCAGGGTTTGCTGGGACTTCAGAGCAAATGTGCCAAGTCTTGGCTTGACTCCACACTAACCATCTGACTCCAGTGGGGAACATCAACATGCTGAGGGTGGAAACCTGCCCCTATCATCACGGTAACAGTCTTCAGATTCAGAGGAGAAGGTCTCCTAAAGTTAAATCCTGTGAGGTCGCACATTGTGCAAAGTCACAGCCATGTCACTGATTTACTGGCAAACTACTTTCAGTTGATAAAGGAGTTGATGCAAAGCTCCCTCTACTGGTAAATAGCTCTTTGTACGCGTGCTCTCTGTATATCTGTGACCCCCACATGTGTACCAAACTCATTTACTGTCACACTAGCTGAATGTCAGCACATAATTACTCTTTGGGAAATGGATGGTCCTGCAGCAGAAAAATCTCTCTTGGCTCAGCAGGAGGTTAATGTTGTCCAAGAAACGAGTGCTGTTACGCCCCTGGCAGGGTGAAACGGCTGAGCCCCCCCATCGCGAGGACTGTGCTGGCTGCCAGGCATGGAGCCGGTGTGCTTTAAGGTCAGAGTCTGAGAGCTTGTGGAGCAGCTCTGTGTTCAAAATGTTCCCAGTGATGGATTTCATTTACAGTGCATGTCTGGAATACGTTCAAAGTGCAGAAAAAGTCCACTGTAAGCCCGAGCAGAAAGACAGACAAAGAGAAGGAGAGCTATGCAGCCGCTAGACAACCATAAAGCCCAAAGCCCACTGCCTCGCTGGGGACGGTGTCTCCAAATGTCACATAGCTCATGAACTGTAACAAAGACAGAAACAGTCAGGCTTCAGTGGTCATTCATTCAGCCAAAATTCTAAACAAATTCTCTCCTCTTGGGTTTCTCAATTGCTCTTTTGTTGGAAATGAGGTATATTTGTTGTGGGGAGCATCATTCAAAGGAAACAAATTCAGGATGTCTGTGCAGTAATTTCACAGTGTATAAACAAGCACTCAGCGATGTTTTTCTTGGACCGCTCAGTGTCTGACTTGAAACTTTTGTCTGCTTAGTGATTTGATTTGCATCTTCCTCTGTCTAACTTAAAAATACATTACGGGTCTGCCGGTGAAGTGTGGCGGCAGCAGCAGCGGAACATGTTGGTGGCCTTGTCGAAACACATCTGCCAATATCCAACCATACTGCAGCTGATCTGCGCTGATCCTGGAGGCTGATACCATTCTCCAGTTGCAACTAAAGACAATGTGAAGGGGGGGAATTACTGTTTCGTTTCTGCGACACGAGCCACATCTGCTGAGAGAGGCTGATCGAATTCGATCTCAATCAATGGCGCTAGAAGAAGTGAGCTTCATTTACCGTCGAAATTCATAACTTGAACCACAATGTTTTCCTTCCCAGAACCAAGGACATTTCTTACATCTCTTGTGAGATCACATTGACCTTTTCCCTGCTGCCATCGATGCGTCTAATGTTTCTAATGTGAACTGCACAAATAAAAAAGTGCTAACATTGGATCATTTGTTTTGTTGTTGTTTTTTTTCAACATTTTGTTGTGGTGGTCGTTTCCTGAACGAGCTGTTCTACATTTTCATATCCAACAAAATTAAGTGGCGTTCTGGTCAAGCATTTTTACCACAATAGTAAAAGTGTAATGTTATCTTTTCCCTGTAGCAGGGAACACTCATCAGGCTTTCATCTTTAAAATGCCGCAAACCAGCCTGACCAGAACAGGGTGGCCAGTGATCTTCTCGTGAAACACTGATGGGGTGGAACGTGAACTAACCCAGATATATTTGACGCGGGCTGGAGATAGCTGAGCTACGCGGGCCCTCTGAATGAATGGATGGACAGGGGGTGGGGGTGGGGTGTTGAAGACGCCCTGGGAGAGGCGTGCTGAGCTCAACTCTGACCTACCCGGGTGTGAAAGCACAATGAGAAAGACCAGAGCCAGCGTCAGGTTTCAGCCGGTGAGCTAGACCTTTGTTGGAGAAGGTTCAAATGAGTCCGAAGCAGCTTCGAAGAAATTGTTGCAACACATGTAGGGTCAAACCACACTGACACAGCCCCCCCCCCCCCCCCCCCCCCCCCCCCCC
>CAAKHB010002988.1:12326-37046 GCA_901007665.1 Aeoliscus strigatus | reverse complement strand
TTCATCTCTGGTCTTTAACCGTTCAGGATTCTTCATTCTGACTTTCATCTCTCAGCTGTTTTTATGTACATTTTTAAAATGTTTGACAGATGTTTTTATGTTAATTGCTCCCCTATTACCAGCTGGGCTAACCCCTGCCATCTCTGTCCTCTTCTTGTACCTCAGCTGCTACGTGAGCTGCTACATGAGGGCCAGGCAATAAGTGTTGGTGTGTCAGCAGGCTCTGGTCAAGGCGGGCAGTGGCTGGCCCGCATCAGATGGCTCATCAAAGAGGGATCTGTCCCAGATATCAGTCTGGTCCCTTTGGGCATCTCCTATGACTGTGTGTCTGAGAGCGATGCACAAGTGGATGTATGTAAACGCACAAACACTCGAGGGCAAATCAGTAGGATCCAGTGTGTAACTGCGTAGTGTCCCCAGGATCAATCAGACAGGTTTAGTTTTATTCAAATGTTGTTTTTTTTACTTATTTTTATGATGTTCCTGCTTACCATTTTCTTCCCATTTTGTTAAGTGATGTTCCGTCTGGTATCTGCACTTTGAGGAGCAGGAGAAAGGGTGGTACTCAGTTAATTGCCATAATAAGGTCGCTGCCACATCATTTTGTTCTGCCAGTGGCACACAGAAGAATCCTTACAGTTCTCACGCTCTGGATATTTAGCTCATCATAGTTCCTGATCATTTTTATAACTTAATATGATTTCCCTCCCGAGGGTGATGACATAATTAACATAATATCATCAAGACTGTGTGCGTTTGTGTGTTTAACATATCGTAACAGGTTGGCTTGAGTTCTGCATTGCGGTGGCTGTTGTCACTTCTGTGGAGGAAACCACAAGGAAATGTGTGGATCCAACTTGCCCAGCCATTTTCTCTCAAGGTGCACAGGACAGAGCATCGATATGCTTGATATGATATGTATATATATTGCAGATTTAGAGCTATAAGGGGTTTGAGTCCACCGACTGACTGTGGTCTTCAACATGTACATTGTTACAATGTAAGCGGCATCTGAGTAATGTAAAACAGAGAAAACAAAATAGGTAGCTTGTCTGACATGTTCTTTGCTCATTTAATAGAAACCAGTTTGATTTACTACTTTCTAGTCCTCCTTGGGTCTATGTATAGATGTATTTTTCTTTGTGTGTGCAGGAGCTTGGTGAATCAGGGAATAAAACAGTGGGGGAATGGCTCCCTCTACAGGACCTGTTGCTGCCTGTTATCCTCAATAAAACGTAATCAAATCACTCAAACCACTGTTTGCACCAAAAAGTAGTTGTTGAACTGAAAGTAGAATGATATGGTCTTTGTGAGTATATCCTAAGCAGGGTTGTACTGTACAAATAAATGTTTAGATTGAAAGTTATGATTTCATAAACTTGATCCAGAACCTAATCAAAGGACTTATACAAACTCTGTGGAGAGGTTTATCGTTTCGAGAGGGCTGTTGAGATCCTAATTGGCTAGGAATTCTCTGCAGAATGTTGAGAAGGCCTAAAATAAAAATCAGCCCTCTGTTCTCTCCAGAACTGACAGTGTGTGCGGTCGCAGGAGAGTGCCGTGGCTTTTGCCTCATTATGTGCCTGAACTGAAAGAGGCGACTCTTCTGGAGAGAGATCTCAGCATGGCCATGATCATCCACCTCATCTCTTGTGGGTTCAGTTTCCCTGGATCCCTCTAGATTGTGAAAGAATTGTAAGAAATTGCTTTGAATTGGATTCATAATGGTTCATGGTGTTTGTCTTGTTTCCCAGCTGTGACCTCCTGCATGGCAGTAATGTCCACCAGTCTACTGTCTGCTCTTTTGCTGCACAGACACCGCAAGGTACATTAATCATTACTGTATTTGTGTTTAGTGTTTGCTAAATAATCTTCCCCCTGTTGCTGTGCTTAAAATCCACGTTTACACCTCCAAGGCTCCATCAATAGTTCAACAGGCTCATAAACAAAATTGGATTTCTTCATAGCTCATTAGAGTGTGGGGATTTTCTGAGTCATACGTACCAGCCTCTAACTAATTTCACCCACTCGTTCATGCTCACATCTGATTTATTATCTGATTTCAACTAGGGCAAAATATAACCACAGATATCGGCTAGAAAGCGCACACACAAAAGCATGTTTCTTTTTAATAAACATGTCAGGTCACATACAAGGGTTATCAGTCAGGATGGCAGAGGTACAAAAGCCAAGAGGCTAAAGGCCAGGTCAGAAAAAGCAGGTAATAGATGTTTGAGGTAGACGTGAATGGATACAACAGGAATACTGTCACAGAGGAACAAGACGGGTGAACGCAGAGCGACAGGAACACAGAGGCTGTATACTGTGACAGGACAAGTAGTGGGGCAGATAATCACACACAGGGCGTGAAACCAGACGAGAGGCAATTCCTGACATTAAACTCAATACAGGATGCATTAGGAGAAACATCAAACCTCTTCACTAGCCTGATGCGGTGTTAAACTTCTGTACATCTCTGTAGGGAGTGAGTGTGTCTGTCCTGTGTCGTGACGTGGCCTGGCTCACTGAGGAACTGCTGTTTCGAAACAAAGACGTCGGCTTTGGGGGAAGTTTAGCAGAGGTTGTTCACTATTCTCTCTCTCTGCTCGCCCCTCACCTCATCATAGCTGCAGCGCCATCTAGGTTGGTTTGCAAAATACCAATCATTAAATGATATGATACTGAAGAAAATTTATTTAATAAAAAGTGAAACAGTCTTCATTACATGTAGTCGTCCTCTTCCATTTTCTAGGAAAGACCCTTTAATTGTGCCTCGTCCTACGCTTGCTGCCACACTTCACCTCACCCTCCAGGCCCAGATTGTCACACATGCCTTTATTCTGGAAGCTATTGGTGGTGAGTGAATTTGCATGCATATATTTTGGTTAGTACTTAGTGTGAACACTTAAGCCCAAATACCATGTTGACATCCTTCGTTCTCCAGGCGTCCTGGTTTCCGTGGGAGGCTTTGGCTGTGGCTCTTGTCGGTTGGCAGAGCAGTATAGGAAATCAGTTTGAAACGTGACATTTTAAAGTTGAACTACTTAATATTCAAAGTGTCAGACCCTTGAATGTAGTTTCCACTCAATATTTCATTTAGAATATTCCACTGAACAAAAATCATGAAAGTTAAGTTCTATAAACTTCTGTTTATTTCTGTCTGTCTGCATCCCCCCTTATTCCAATACCGGTAAGTAAAGTATGAACATGCAGACATTTATAATAAAATGTCATTAAAGGAGTATACAGAGGAAAAATACTTAACCTATTGAAATCATATTACTTTGATTACTAGTACAACTACTACTACTACTACCATCAGCTGACTCAATTATTATTATCTTTCTCTGTTGTTTTTATTCTATAATATTACTAAATTAATATACATCATAGCATTGTGCTTTATTAATAAAAGCCACTGGCTTTGTGTAAACTGTACCCAAATGTATGCATTACATTTCTTTTTTTTTAGCTATGTTAACAAGTAGATTGGATGAGATAAATTTAGAGCTCTCTGTAAGCATTGCAGAGGAAAGTACGGGATAATAATGGTGTTTTCAAGTACAGGAAGCTACTTTGCCAGTGCATAATGGGCTGTGTTCCTGCATGATTCATTATTTCTGCCTGTTTTTAGTTTTGCTTGTATAGAAGTGGAGGTGGTGGGCTGAGGGACATGTACTGCTGCAAGCGTCTTGTAACACATGGCTGCTAACATCAACTGACAAAAAAATATATCAAGCTACATTAAGGATGTGATCTGTACTTACGATGATGTGTAACACAAATTTATGAACCATGTGACTGAAACGTTTAATTTCATGATTCGGTGAAATGTGAAGGCAATTCTGCCTGAACACAAGCAGTAAGGCGATAAAGACTTCCCCAGCAGCACTTGAAAGCAGGATAATTTGTCATCCTGCTGCTTATCAACAAAATCTCATTAATTTATCCATCCACCAAAGAACATGCATCACATTGTCATCGTAGCTATTAAGCGGCTTGGTTTCGATTTTTCACATTTTGATAGATGCCTGCTGCAACAGAACATATAATTTTCAGTTTTGTGTTCCTAGCGTGTGCTGTGTCAGCCATGTTATGTGAAGTGGTCAGCAGTGGCATCAGCAGCAGGTTAAGGAGGGACGGCGTTGAGGGAGAGGAGGTCAAAGGCGACCTGGCGTTTGATGTGGTCCTTTGCCAGGCTGAGCTGACTGAGAGAGCCCTGCAGCTCTGTCATCTTCTGCCTCCAGGCTTTGTACCAGTGAGTTTGAATTCATATCACACACACTCACGTCCAGGGTGCCTTATTCAATAGATGTTTAATGGAGTGGTACAGCAGGACAGTCATTCATCCAGCTCTGTTGCCTCTCCCTCAAGCACAAAAGGGTTTTAAAGTGTGTGTGTGTGTGTGTTTACGAACATGTGTGCATGCTCCATCAGATGGGGCTCTCAGTTTGAGATAGCAGAGCTGTTCTTTTCTGTCTTTCCTGTACTTCCAGCTATGTTTCTCACTCAATTCCTCACCGCAAAAATATTGCTCCTACTCTCACAACCCTGCCCGCAGTCTCTCGCTCCTCTCCTCTGATCTCATCTCCTCTACACAGCCTTTGCTTTTTCTTACATATCTTCCTTTGCACTTCTTGTTGGCTGAAGCTGTTTGTGCCTTTAACCTTCACTGTTTAACTCCCCCTTTGAACTCTCTTCCCTCCAGCCCTGTCAGACTTCCCAGAGTATCGCCTTGGATGCTGTCGACAGTTTGGTACGCTGCGGCGTCCTGGTCAAAGAAGAAGTAAGACAGACTTTTCATATTCACAAGATGAACCGTACTGGAAATATTAATGCGTAAAGTTTTAGTATTCAAAACCCTGTTAATTTTTTGTAATACACGTACAAATCTTCTTACTGTCATTAGTATGAACATGTGCATGAAATAAAGCAGGGCATTTACCTTTCAGCAAATAGTTTTTAACTTGATGAGATTGTAAAGGATAAAAACAAGGCTTATCATTAAATAAGTGCTGTAAAAAAACACCAATTGAGCTTCCTTGTGAGGACAATTTAAGTGTGACAATGTGAATTGTCATCCCACATTCATCATTTTATTCATTTAATGACATTGGATGAAGAAATGCATTTTATGCCGCATAGACAGACATAATATCTAGTACCTGATATGTTATACTCAATTGTTTTTAATGAAATGACTTCTACTGAGTTACACATGGCCTTTGAAGGCTAAAAAGTTGTGATATGTTTTCATTTTGGTCTAACCACATCTTGTAGGTTCCCAGGGACACTCCTTTGTGTGATTACTGGAAGAAGCAGGGCCTTTTTACCTTCTCCACAACTGATGATCCATATCAAAGTGACTCTGACTGCGAAGAGTTCGACATAGGTTCCTATAAGGTAAAGACAAACATATCACAGCCCTTTTTGTCTTCCTCATAGACCTAGAGGAACTAGTGTTGAGATGAAGGAAAATGTTCTCTAGTGACCTGGTGCACAGAAAATTCAGCCTAGGAAACTACTTCCAGGCTGTATACAAAAGATACCAGAAAGCTCACATGAAAAGCACTTTTGAAGTAACTTAATCTCCATTACAAAAGCACCTACAGAGATGAGTCACAACCCTTGAATGTCAATTAGCAGTATGTGTCAACTTTAAACCACTGCCTTCCATCAGGTTCCGAAGCAACACAAGTCCGTAAACCTCATTTATCACTCACAAAGTGTGCAAGGTGACTTTGAGCTGACAGCTTCAAAAAAATATAAGCACAGAAATCACAATGTCTACAATTATAATGACTGCATCAATAAAAGGCTTACAGATGTAATCACACAGGCCCTACCGGACATCCATCAAAGAGCAACTTTGCCTTCACTGATAATGGAATCGCAACAAAATTTTAAATCTGGAAATGTACATCCCCACCAGATTCTAAAAAGTGGATTAACGCTCTGACAGAAATGGTGTCATATGAGTAGATGTTGGCGAGAATAAATAACAATGGCTGAGGAGGTGGTTAAGACATTGAAACAAGGATGAAACAACAAAAATGATGAAAAGACATTAAAACAGTAGTACAGTTGACAACTAGTTAAATTTATGTAAAAAATTGAACTTTTAAGCTTTGTCTTAAAAACCTTAAAAGAGCTGGACCTTAACGAACAACTACAACTGCTGTCTGAATTACTCTGTATTGCCACGTATACATCGGTGCCACGTATCCGGGGTTTATTGTAAAATCTTCTGTTTGAGCTGTCTGAATGTGTAAAATAGAAAAGAAATGAAAAACTGAAATACCAAACAAAACATTAAATCATCTTTTATTTAAAGGCACCTCGAGGAGGACCAACCAGATCTTTGTGTCTGTGTTTGCCCTTAAGTATGAACAGACACAGTCTTCGTCAGAAAACATGTTCAGAGTCAGTGATGTGATGAAACTTTCATTGCATTCAGTATTAATCACAGTTTGAGGTCTGCTTCTGTGTTGTTACGTGAGCGATAAAGAAAAAATCCAGGTAGCACCATCGTGAATAATGCAAGCCCTGAAAAATATTTTATGATGCAACATTTGGACGTTCAGAACTTCTTGCACAGAGTGCATTGGGTCTACAGATCGCTGTAGGATGTTTTTTGTCTTAGTTTATACAGACACATTGTCAAGTGATTTCGTCTGTCACTGGTTCTAAGTTGGCGCTTAATGCAAAGACTGCCTGCTAAAGTTGCCTGCTTGAAGTAAAAGCCTTTTTATATGTTTTAAGATGATTACAACATGTAACAATGGTTTTCTTTGCCACAAGTTTTCACTGACAGTGAAAACAATTCCACATCCCTGTTGGTATGAATGTACATGGCCATTATCCAACGAGGACCTTGTCGATATTATATACACAGCCCTACTCTCTCACTCTTTTTGTTGTTGTTTTTTTCTTTTTTCATTCAGCGCTCTTCCTTTTCTTCTGATGCTACCACCTCTCTCTTCTGCCCTCGGCTCAGATGAACACCTCCATACAGAACAGAAAAACAATCCCTACCTCCTCTCTCCACCTCGCTATTATCAGCATATCCAGCCATATTCACCTTCTGCTCTCACAAAGTCAGTCTATTCTGTTCGGTGAGGGTCTTTGAGTATTTCCAAATTCTAAAGTTAAATGTTCATGCCATGAACTATTTTTTTCACAAACCTAATTTTCTTTTGTTGGCTTATATTAAGTTGTTTATTTATGTTCCTCCACATCTTTCATAATTACCATTAATTTATCCCCACAGCAACTACCACCTTGATTAATTAAAACATGTATTTAGGTCACATTCAAACCAGTAAATAGAATTTCATTACCTGCACCTTAAAATAATCACAACTGAGCAAGACAGTTAACTGATGAAAAATAAATGTTTCTTATTATGCATAAAGTGTTATGGTATTTCGCTTAATTGTGCATTATCCTGGGTAAATTCTTTCTTTCACAGCCCCTCTGCCACTTTTTGCTTGTTCTCCATCTGCTTTCTGTACAGGGTCGAGGTTCATCTAGCTGGGTTGCTGTGATTGCAGTGTGGCAGCCAGTACTATAGCATATTGTTAATTCATTAGCCGACACTACTAAGAACCAAGAAAAAAACAAGCTCCAGCCTCCCTGAAGCAAACTTGTGTTGACCGACCCAACATTAAAATGCTGCGCCAGAGTTGAGAATTACTAAACAGTACAGGGAATTCTTGAGATAAAAGTCTAAAAAGTGGAAAAAAAGCCCTGTGAAGGCACGTAAGATGTGTCAGATTGGATTGTGTCAGAATACTAATGACATTAGCCTTTAAGTAATTAACAGCCTTTCTGGATGTGATCATAGCAGCGGTGTCCTTTTCTGTTCTGTTTGACTAACAACTGTTGTTCAGATGGCTGCATTGGTCTGCTGATTGTGTAAAAGTGGACTGAATTACTCTCATCAATTAAATGCATGGAGCCACCCATCAAAATGTCAGGTTTAATGAAAGATCACTCATATCATAAACATTAAACATATGTATGTAATTCAAAGCACAGGTCTAATAGTTTCTTCTTGTGTTTAAACTCGTCTTAAAACCTACTTTTACTCATTGACTTTTAACCCAGTCTGAAACACTCTTTTACTTTGATCTTATTTTCATGTTTTTATCTATTATATGTACGTTTTTTTTTTTCTTATGTCTGATCGTGTTGTTCTTTAGTTCATGCTGTTGATTTTTATTCCTGATGTGCAGCATTGTGGTTTGGCTCTTGCTTTTAAAGAGCTATAGAAATCAAGCTGAGTTGAGTTTCTCAGCACAAAACACTTGGCACTGAGCAATTCTATGATGCATTTCCTACACAGAGACTAGTTGATGTGTCGATACTGAAAGAGGAAGAGAAGCATTGAAAATCTGTTACGTTCAAAAGAAATGCAAGCAGTTTAATTATATTGATGCACTACAGGATTACAATTTTCTCATTCAAACTGGTAAATATGTATAAATACTTTAATGACATTCCTATCATTTATCCTCCATGATTCCCATGCATGATTACATCTTAGTATACTTTGCTCATTTTTCCTTTCCAGTGAGGACACTTTGCAATATGCAAACACCTTCAGCAGTTTGGAGAATTACTGTGGATACAAGAACTGTGCACATATGAATATGGATGAATACTTTTAACTTCACCTGGCCAGCCTTGTGGATGAATGTTCATTCATTCATTCATTTTCTGCCGCTTAATCCGGTTACGGGTCACGTGTGCAGCTGTCAACGGGCGAAAGGCGGGGTACACCCTGGACAAGTCGCCAGCTCATCGCAGGGCCACATGAAAGACAGACAACCACTCACACACACCTAAGGACAATTTAGAGTGACCAATTAACCTCAGCATGCTTTTGGAGGTGGGAGGAAGCCGGAGTACCCGGAGAGAACCCATGCAGACACGGGGAGAGCATACTTGCTATGAGGCAACGGTGCTAACCACCACACCACCATGTTGCCCCTGTGGATGAATGTGAATGAGCTAAATGCTCACATACTGTAATTCTGTTTATGTAAAGAATATATCAAGTTAATGGTGATTTCTGAGGTATTACAGCATAAGGAAACGTTCAGGTCAAGGGACCCTCAGTTACAACGTAATAGCATTCTGTTGCACTTGTGTGTCGATATTTTACTCTGTTAATATATCACTCTGTCAGTCTCAAAATAGAAGAATCGCAGAAGTTAGTGGGATGTTTTTGCCCTGCAGGGGCCATAAAAGTTATTACCAAACATCATAGCAATCTATCCTATACCACTTGAAATATTTCCATCTGAACCAGAATGATAGATGACACATGTGACAAACCAAAAAGAAAAAAAATTAAATTAAAAAAAAAAAAACGCCTTTTCAGTCTTTAAAAAGTATTTTACTTTGGTGTTCTGCTGATGTATTTTATCTGTGCCCCCACACACCAGCTGACAGTCTGACACTATGAGCTCAGTGTAGCGGAAAATGGTCTTTCATGACTGAATTCTCACTTTGACATTTCTGACCACTTTTACTTCTGTCTACTTCTTAGATAAGCCAGCCAAGCCAGTGTCCAGAGATGCTTTTCTTCCTCTGCAGTATGCTCGCCGGACATCTTCGGGCTCTTTGCTGGACCACTGCGACCCTGCACCTCCTCCACACACCTCTGCCAGGTGTGTGCAACTGTTACCTTGTTCAATGTTGGGTCGAATACGTGTGAATCAAATTCTGATATTTATGTTTGATATTTGATATAGGATGGATTGAGTGACTCGCTAGTCATACAGTGTGTTATGTCAGCTTGTAAACAAATTGTAATGTATTATCTTAGCAGTCTACCCTCACTGTCCCTCCCTCAGGTGGAACAATATACTCTGTTTACATATCATTCCTTCTACAGTAGCTGAGTTTGTGACTCAGATCCATTTCCATCTGTGTGATACAGCAAAGAAGAAGAAACAACACTATGGTATTGTCTCGTCCATTTTCTTTTCCTTCACCGTTCCACAAAAATGCCGGTCGATGTCCTGTCCTTCTGGCACACGCTCCGACGTTGCCATTGTCAGCTGACAATGATTCAAGCTGTGGTTTATTTTTGTCTGCTGCATGCATCAGTTAAAAAAGTGGATGATCAAATTATTCCTGTCCTGTTCAAAAAATATTTTTATGTTTTGTGCAGGATTTTCATTTTTGGGCTAAATTCCTTGAACGCATAATACTGAATAATTTTGATCTTGGGCTTAGGGCCCAATATAATATCCTAGGAACAGTGTGTTTTTGCACTGGGAGCGAACAGACTTTCTTCCAAAGGGATCGGGTCATGCAAGACCACGATGACAAAACCTGACATTCCTTTTCAGACACCCTGCCCCCAATTTGGTGTTTGTTTTAAACAAGTCAGAAGGGACCAGAGAAGTAAAGGGGAGCAGCTTGCACACTTTCATCACATCTTACATAATCAGGAACTACTTGAAATTATATCCCTACTATAATACCCATATGAAGTTTCCATCAGTCCCGCTGGTAATTGCTTTGTTCTACTATCCCGACCTGGTTTTATCTCTATGGGATGTCTGTCTGTTCTTCTGATAAATGTGTGCCTTTGTGTCGTATCTTGCAGAGAGCTGCTCAGAGGAGGCTGCACACACTGCAGTTAGAACACTGATAGACCTCGGGGTGAGTGACAAGCTTTATATATGTGTGTCTAAATCTGTCTGTGGAGAATTAGAGCTCGACTCCAGATGAATGTTCAGACGCAAACCCGATTCCAAAATGATTCACGCTGACATGAATCTGGTACTCGTTGAGCGTAAATCAAACAAATCCTTAAATCACGAATACTTAATGCTGGCCACATTTTTCAACAATGATTCTTAGTGTGAGCAGGGATCAAACCTGATTTTAATGCAATGCGAGTGGAACGTCACCTGACCTGAGACAACCGTATTCAGTGTTTCAGGAAGAAACAGCAGTCTATAAACAGGATTCATTGGGCCAACAAAGCAGGACATTACAAACCAGAGGTTGGAAAAGATTAACACAAACAGCACTTGGTCTAATTCTTGTAACTGTGGCAAAGTTATTTAACTTTCATTATTTTGTCTCTCAAGAAGAATAGTGCTGTCATGCTGATGTAGAATCCTATCACGGACTCTTAAAAACCCTGATAGATTATCTGTAATTCTCTCTTTGATCAAATGTGTTATCTCAATCACTTCTGCATCTGTAAACTAAGAAGAGAAACAATGAAAAGGTCAGGGGCGATGTGACCCCGTCAAACCAATATCACAACTGCGATGCAATGTAGTGACATCTAACACGAATGTGGTGCACAGACATCAGTAGACGAGAGGGACACCCACTCCAAACTCAAATCGAATGCAAATGTTTATCTGTGCATATACATAAACCAGCAAACACGCAAACAATTTGCAGTTTGCATCTCAGCCTTTCAACTTGGAAAAGACGGCAGCTGTCGGTCTCCTCCATCAGTTTGTGAGCTGGGAGTGGCTGTCTTTAAAAATAGACCATCGTTGACCCATATGTGTGTGTGTGTGTAAGTCTCATGAGGCAATTATTAACTTTCCTATTAGGTCAACAGTGAGAAACAGTCGTTATCTCGTATTTTGCTGAATGTGATAACAGAATCTCCTCCCAAGTGTCAAAACTCCTCAAGTCAACTGGTTACTGAAAACAAAATGACGGACAAAACTGTCTGATATTCCATCGTGTTAATTTCACATTTGCCAAGTGAAAAAGCTGGTTCCTCTTCTCCTCAATTTTTAAGTGTTCATGCTTTGAAGTGTTGTTTTTCTGACTTTTTATGTCTGTTTTTTTGTCCTTGTGTTGGAAATGTTTTTGATAGTCCTGAAAGAACCATGTTTATGTTCCCTTAAGGTTCTTCTGGAGGAGCAGAAGGATGGAGGTGTCTGCCTGAACATCAGTTCTTTGTTCCAGTTGCCAGAAAACAGGCAGAAACTGTACCGCTTCATCTCACAGTTCCTCTACAATTAATGTGGATCTTTACTGAGTAAGCGTGCCTGCGCCTTTTGGGTTAATTGCATTTAAATTTTGCAGTGATGAGCCATTGATTTTTAGTTTCTCTTTGGTAATAACATTAGCATAAAGCAACGGGATGTCCCTGCAATCAGCTGTGAAGGCTCACTATAGAATGACACAAGCTCAGTTTTCACCATGTTTTGTTTGGAACTTCAACGTATGTTAAGTTGGCTGTTCATTGGTTGACGCTACTGCATGTTTCTATTGACAGAGAATCTCGCTTATTTCAACAGTAAATTGACACATTTCATTTGAAAAGTCCAGCAGAGTTGTATTTTCTCTCTCAGGGCCTTTCATCTTTCCTCCTTCTCCGTTCGTCTGTTGAGTCAGACTGCAGGAGTCCCTTCTGTTGGATCAGCTCCTTCTGACATATAGACGCAGAGACAAATCAAAGCCTTACTCAAGTGGCATCGATTTCTGGCAGCTTCATGGTTTCAGGTACTTGTTTGGACAATGAGCTGTCTGTGCACTGATCACACATGAAACTCCACTGCCACCTAGTGTTGGCACACGTTCATCATTCAAGTCTCACTTGGTCGCCATGTTAAGATGAAATATTTTCCATCACTTTGGTGGCAGCTGGAGACAGTAGAATAGATAATTTTGGTGGGCTGATTCTCATGTCCACCTGTCTGCAGGTCAGAAAGAGCTGCAGCAAACACTGAAGCCAAAACCTCACCCAGTGCACTTTAAATGGAAACATGCGAGACAGACAAAGCCGTCATAAATGTCTCAATATGATTCAAATTAGTGACTTTTAAAACCATGACATTTACATCCAGTCATGGACACTAAGAAACAATGGTACATTTGTCGTTTTCTTAACTGAGGAACATAGCAAGAACAAAAAAAGATTTCAGAACTTCATTCGTACAGTTTAAGAGATATCACTGTTCTTGAACATATTCCTTCATTTAACATCATGTCACATTTAGGCATCTTGATTTTCACACCATTAAGGAGGAAATTTCCTGCATGAAGACCTGCATGAAAAAGGTGCTGCGGACGTTGTGAGGGGTTGGCGTGTCCCAGTTCAGACCACTTTGTTGATTATGGAGCCCAGCTGCTCTATTTTGCATTCCACCACGTCTCCTCTCTGAAAGAAGCAAACATGTTTAACTTATGGTAAAATACTAAGTCAGCTGTCAGCTCCACACAAGAATCTTTGTGGTTCAGTTCTACATCTATTTCACTTGTAATCAGTTTGGACCACCCGATTACCTTGAGAAAGACGGGTGGCTTTCTGAAGACACCCACACCTGGGGGGGTTCCTGTCAGAAACACATCTCCAGGAGCCAATGTCACAAACCTGACGGAATAAGGTAAAAAAGAAAAACAAATGTACAAAATAAAAGTATTTCCTCAAAATGTACAGTCAGAGCCTGTGTAAGGAACTAGAGTCACAGTCACCATGTCGGCAGTCAGAAGAGGGAAAGACTTTTCTGTCAAAGCATCTCAAACCAGAATGGCGCTTTAGGGCAGAAGGAAGCCAGCCAGAGTATTAAATCTTAGCTGAAGCAAGTAATTTCAGCTCAGTCGATAAGCCTTTTTCTAGCACATCTCTTATTTTGTGATTTATTTTCTGACATTTTGAGCTGCAAAATTACTCAAAGAAAAATGGACGTGTTATTACAAATCTGTATCACACTACTCAGTGTCATCATGAACAGACGTACTTTGAGACCCAGGCCACCAGCGCCTCAGTTCTGAAGATCATCTGATCGGTGTTACTGCTCTGGACTGTGTCTCCGTTGACCAGGCAGTGAATGCCCAGGTTGTTAGGATCTGCAGCAGAAATAATGCAAAGCACAAATGTTTGTTTTCCTGACTTGAATCATTCTTACATTACGTAAGAAACAAAAAACTGAAGTGGAATTGGTTTAACCAAGGAAGGAGTAAACACAGTGATTTGTTTAAACAGCTTGTATACTGTCTTGTCTAAATGTTTTGTTTGAAAATCTATTCATCTGAATTCATGTAAGTGATTTGAGACCTTTGTGAAGCCACATTCTGACAAATGTAGGCAATGGTTAAACAGCCTAATGGTGGGATTCACCAGCACCAGTTTGATTTCACAATCCCTCTCACCTCTCACGGCATCAGTGGTCACTAAGGCAGGGCCGAGAGGACAGAAGCTGTCAAACGTTTTTCCCAGCAGCCACTGCTTTCCGTTCCGTTTCATCTGCCAGTCACGTGCACTGACGTCATTGGCCACAGTGAAGCCAGCTACATAGGAGAGGGCCTCTTCTTCCTGGATATCCAGATGAGTGTAAGATCAGCCTCAAACTGTCCCTGTAGTCAACACAGGTACTGCTGTGACACCCACCTGTATGTGCTTCCCTCTTCGCCCAATCACAAACGCCAGCTCCACCTCCCAGTCCACGTCCTCCAAACGAGCAAGAGACACAAAAACACACAAAACAAAGACAGAAACACAGAAGTGTCAACATTAACTACAAGTAAATTATTTTCAAACAGTTATATACCTTATATAACTAATAAACAGTGGGTTCAGACAGCTAAAGCTATAGGAGGATCTAAGAAACTAATGTCCTGTAAACCTACTGTACATCACGTGTTTATTGTATGCAGCACAGGATGAGGCACATCGTGTATGAGTCAAAAGATCAACAAGAAGGTTATTATCACGGATCTTTGTCGGAATACTGAACACTTCAGGTTTATGGTTTGATTTTGTGATTCTCTCATAAAAATACTGCTCATCTTACAATCATGAAAATACCACTTTCACTTTATTTTTATACACCTATTTTTAACAGCATGCTCTATATATTTCCATGTATGTGCAACTCTGTGGCTCTCTGAGAATAAACTAAATAAGATTGTGCTAAATAATGAGCACAATCTGTTGAAAGCTTGGGATCAGGGTGCGTACAGAACCCTTGTCAGTGGCCCCAAGAGTAACTCCTGCTTAAACTCTCCTGAAACTGCATTTGTGTCCCCCGCCTCCCCAAAGGTAGTCTTTTCATTCATAGAACAGATGTTTAGGACCTGGACACTCTATGGAAGGATTCTGGACCACACCTGGCTCTCTGAGGGCAGGGTGATGTCATCGTATGGTCCTGTGATGGCACTGGGGAATTTGCTGAAGACGATGGGTTCTTTGGGGATGGGGGCGTTCTGCTCCAGGCAGTGGTCGCGGTAGTTCATACCCACACACACCACCTTCTCTGGGGCCAATACTGGAGAGAGCAGCCGAATGTCTGATCGCTCAAGCACACACTGACCTGATGACAGAGCTCTGAAGAAAAATAATAAAGTTGTTTACTAGCTTAATGGTCATAAGATGACAAGGTTCATGTCGATCTTTGTGATTTCGGACACTGGAGTAAGTGATAATGAGAGAAGTGTGTCCATAAAGTGTAGGCCAGTTTAGTGGCCTATTAAGTGACAGATCTGTGTGTGTGTGTGTGTGTGTGTGTGTGTGGGGGGGGGGGGGGGGGTGTACCTCTGTGCGCACTCTAGACCACGCTCTCCCAGCTCCAGCAGCTCTTTCATAGTCGAGGGCATAGAGGGGTCAAACGCCTTCAGATCAACCACCCCAAGCCCTTCACTTTGTTCAACTCCCACTCTGACACCTCCTTCGTCACCTTGACGGTGAAACTGCACCAAACGCATCCCTGCTCCACACAAGTCTCGTCTCTGCAGCTTCTCAGTGCGTCTGTGACGGAGTGTTGTCCTGAAGATGTTGAAGGAGCGAAGAGGAAGTCTCATCTGTAGACATAAACGTGAGAGTGCTCTGAGGGGGAGAGCAGGGAAACCTGAGAGGTGACGGACACACTGAGAAAAAGGTCAGTGTGCTAGTGAGACATTGCACTCTGAGGGTGACTTGAAAGGTAATTTCATATTTTAACTATTCCATCACAACCAAAGCCTGCTCACGTTGTTATTTGTATCATAAAATAAGTTTCCAACATTCATTTGACGATTATGTTAAACACAAAAAGTTCTAAAATTCTATAAAGCAGCACAAAAAGAATTGTTTTGTTGACTGATTCATTCAGCATGTGTTAAAATGACTTTCCTCTGTCTCGATGCGCACAAATCTGGCCTTTGTGGACAAAGTAGCTGATTGCATCTAATTCCAATAAACCTCTTGTTTATCTTGCATTACGAGTCATTTTATCATTTGATTTAAGCCCAGATGATTATTGTTCCAGTAGCTGATAAAGTTTTCCTACCTGAACCTAGGGCTGTGACAGGAAACGTTTCTCTTCACAGTCTGAGATGATTAGGATAGAGAACAGACTGGAAGATTATGTACCTTTTACGTTTGCCCTTTGGACTGTTACTACTAAATACTCACCTCTGCGGTTCTGCACCAAATACTATTTCTCAATACTTCCGGTTAACTTTTGGAGTCCGTTGATGACCGTCCTGATTGCGCGGTAAATGCGCAAGCCATCGTATATAAATATGGATGTCGTAATCACATTCAGTGACACAGGTGATACAGTTATTGTCCTGTAAACCCACACACCGCGCTGTCTTCTCTGTCTTTAACTATAATTCCCATATCGACACATTAAAGGTGTTACACCCAGCGGAAGTAAATACTACGGATGCCGACCACAGACATATACCGATAGTCTCGTCGGACGGACACTAGTGATAAAAAAAAAAACTATTGCTTAGTTCTATGTGTTATGTGTCTTAGTTCTTTGACCGCCAGAGGCGGTGCGTAAGCACAGGATATATCTCCGTCCGAGTCAGTAGTAAACGTGAGAGTCAATCTAATTTTATCAAACAAAGAATAAGTATGCAGTGACCACTCCAGGGCAGATGGTGGCGCCATGAGCACCATTCGAAATAAAATAAAAACAGGAAGAAGAAAAGTCGGAAGTCGTTATTGCCGCGTTTGTAATTCGGGATCCCGCCAACAAAGACAGAGAAGTCGTAGTTGCAGAGTTGTTTTACATTACCAGTTTATAGTTCGTGTTGTACAAACATGTCTGCGATCGAGAGTCTGAGAAACCTCATCAACGAGCGACTGACCGTTGCCGCCGAAGAAATATTCGGAGCGTTTGTGAAAACTTTGTCCGTGTACGAAGAGGAGCTGATCCACCAAGGCAGACTGCTGGATGTCGTCCTACAGCCTGAAATAAGGCTGTGTAGGACAGGTACGTACAGCCGGTGTTTGTTGTGAGACACACGTTAACGTGCCGTTTGATAGATGATATGAGAGCAGTTATGCATCGTGAATCAAAGACCCGGATGGGAACGTTTGAAGGTCCTCCATCTCTTTACTATCTTAACAGGCTGAGTCGGTTACTTTATATGACAATTATAAGACTCTTATAAGTATAATTGTGTGAAAGGATTAAGTGATTCATTTTATTTCCTGCCACCTCCAAACTAACTTTTTATGACAAGTATAACAGACTGCATGCATGAGTAAAATTGTGTGAAAGGATTAAGTGATTCATTTTATTTCCTGCCACCTCCAAACTAACAGTGTTTCCTGTTTGCTCCACCAAGAGCTCCCACATCAGCTTGTCTATGAAGAGGAGACGGAACCTGCTGACCAGCAGCTCAACTACCAGGCGGATGTCTTCACCCTGGACGGAGTCGACACAGATCCCTTACAGCTCAAAGTAGAACAAGAGGAGCTGTGCACCGGTCAGGAGGGAGAGCAGCTTGGATATGGTTTGTTTGGTTCAGACATGACTTATGAGAACAGTGATCATGGTTGGTCTCTGGATATGAACGGTGATGGAAATCAAAGTGACACAGAGAACGACCCTTTCAAAGACGTCGCGTACTCTGACAGTGAGAACGTGGGTGTAATCGAGTCGACCAGTGATCATGAGCGCCTCTTCAACACCTCACGTCGATCTGTAGACATTGACCCCGATTACCAATATGGCAAAGACCCATACAAAGCAAAGCGAAAAAAAGTCAAGGGTAATGCAAAATCAGCTGGAAGTAAAAAGTCCAAATTAAAGAAAGGTCAGAATGATCAAAGGAACCAATCGTGCAGACCAGAAAACAAGAAAACAACATCAACTATGAATTCTCCAACTAAACTTCGTACCAAACCTTTCAAGTGCGACATCTGCAACAAAGAATGTACTTTTAATTCACAACTGAAACGTCACAAGAGGATCCACACGACGGGCAAACATTTCATTTGTGCAGTTTGTGGGAAAGCATTCCGTCTTCAATGTTACCTTAAACAACACATGATACGTCACTCAGCTGCCCGGCCGCATCCCTGCAAACAATGTGAGAAGGCGTTCTGGCGCTTAAAAGAATTACAATCTCACATGAGACGTCACGAAAAGTAGATGCCTGAGAGTGGTTTTTGACATGTGTAAATGTGTTTGGACCAAGAGACACAGAGACTCAGCACAATTAATAACATAGAATCCAGGTGTCTTTGGGTTCACGTTGACTGTGAAACTCCCAGCAGTCCTCTGCATGTTGACCACATGTGCACTTTTCCTTTTCCAGACATTGGAAGTGTGTTAATGACAACTATGACTTTGTGAGAGTTCATGAGTGGCTCGCTAAAGTCCATCTTGAATGGCTACTGGTTACATGGTGTTTTAACTGAAATGTGTAATATGTTTATGTCGAATGCACATTGGGGAAGACTGACGGCACCATAAGCATTTAGATAAGGTTCCATAATTATCTCCCTGTTTGAAGGCTGTTCTCTGTTGAAACCAGGTCACCAGTAACATTTTAAAACGTGCGCACCACAATCCCCTGAAGTTGTGAACAAAAGCTAATGCTTCATGTTGTTTACTTCAAACCAGTAGGGGGCGACATTTGACCATAAAGTACAATTGTAGCGTTGAAGGTCCTCACACAGCAGCTTGTAAATGAGACTTGTGGGAAAACGTTGCTCATAACTCAGGACTGACGGACTCTTCGACATGGAATCTGACCAGCACCAATAAACTTCAGCTCTTCAGCTCATTTCAGAAGTTTAAGAGCTTTCCGTTCCTTCCTGCCGGCGTTTCCTTCTGTAGGCTCTTCTACTGTTACCGCAGCTCTTGAGAGGTTGTGTGAAGTCTGTCATGTGTGTGTTGTACCCACTTGAGACGTTTAATAGTCTGTTTTTGTGTTTTTACTTTCATCACATTATACTTCAGATTTCTTCACCTGCCGGTCAACAATTCCTTCGTCCTCTTTCCACATCTCTTGAATGTTCTGTTTCATTGACACAAAATCTTTACCTGCCCGCACAAATATGGTTGACCTGGATCATTTTGGAGTTGTTTTTTAAAACAAAAATGCAGTTTATAAATTTTAAATGTAAGTAAATAAAGTAAAATCACATATTTCAGTGTTTGTGAAGGCAGTTTTTGTAATACCTGTAATATTTCATAATGTGTATCTCTACTATCGATGATTTACCACCAGACCGCTTTGTTGTAAAATTGACAAAACATACAAGCTGAAGGCTGTAATTGTATTTGGAAGTTGGAAACAGCTCTTTCCAACTGCTGCCAACAAAGCTACTGTAACCAAACACAGTCCTGTGCTACACGATAGCAGCTCAGCTCCGTCAGTCATCAGCATCTCACACACACACAGTTTAAGTTTCCATTAAAGACGTGAGTGGGTCAGAAATGGACACATAAAAAGATAAAAAGGATTCTGTATATTTAACCAAATTACATAAAAGCTTAAATGGATTTGTGATAACTCAGGGCTTTAAAACCATGTCTGAGGAATCCATCATGGTTTTCACAAGCTTTCCCAGGCGATTAACATTGGCTGGAGCGTCGGTGTGCTCTGTTAAATCAAAACCATACTCACTCTATCCCGACACTCCTGTGCTCATTCAGAAAGTGTCTCGGTGGTTAAACCTTTGATTTAAAAACATTTGTCCCGCCGCAGTGGCCGAATCAAAGGGCTGGAAAAACGGAACAAATTAGCAGAAAGGTATTTAGCTGTTCTGGGGGGGATCTACTTTAGAAAACCGCAGTATTCATGAGTCCACCGGGCATAATTATGTTTTTATAGCTGTATAAACTGTAATGTTGCCTTGTAATTTCATGCTCACAAATGTAGCAATTTTCAGACCCCAGTTTTGCTTTGGCTTTGTGTTTTTTTTGTACCAAGATCTACATTTTGAACTGAAGTCACGGGTTTCACGGGATGTGGGATTTTCTTAAATTGTATATTTTTGTATGAGACATCTGCAGGGGGCAGGTGTACTATTGGCAAGACCTTGAAATGCCTTTCAAAGCCCATTAAAAAGGGACGGTTGGTTGCGTAGTTTGACTGACTGCTATTTAAAGAACATGTCAGACACTAGAATGCAACGACGGACTGTGACGGTAAAACATCTTGAGGGGTCTGAATCTTTGAGTAAAGATGCGTTGAGAGGAACGGTAATCTGATGGAACCGATTCAATAGAGAGAGATTAGCACTTTCACATGTATATTAAAACAAAGATCTTAGATGTAATTCTTAGGATTACTACTCGAGCAGAAAAAAAAGACCACGCTCGAATAGACTAATGTTGTCAACACATATCTCTGCTGCTGCCGTGAGTGAATGTCGACTTACCGAAACGATGTTCAACAGTAAGTCACTGTAGTTTGTTTCATCAAGACTTCATTCAGTTTAAAACAACCAGTGAAGATCAGCCAGGAAACAATGCTCCACGACCTGTCTGACCACTGACAAATCATTGTTCTAGAGAAATTCTTCTTTGTGCACACTTAAGGTGTTGTGTATAATGTAGCTTACTCAGCAGGTCGTCCGAACTCGGTACGTGTACACCTCATGTATCGTAGCCATCCTGAGTGTGATATGTTAGTCTGCATGCGGTCACTGTCTTATGGATGGATTTCATTTTTGTCACAATCAGTCCGATTTGAGCCACCACTTTTACTCTTCCAGTTTTGAACTGATGTTGTCTAGAAAAACAGACAGCCTTTGTTCCCCCATGAGCACTGGCCAGCCATGAAAAGCAGTACATTGGTCAAGACAATGTTTTTCTTACGATATTCTCATGACCTCACAACAATAAAGTGCTATGAAAGTGAATAAAAAGGACCCAAAGAAGAGACAGATGTTTTATGGGAACATTTTTAAATGGAAAGCAGGAAAGGAATGTGAGTGTTTGTCGCTGACATGAACAGAGAGTTAAAAAGATGATTTCACAGTGTCCTGAAGTAGACGCCCGCTGTTACAGAACAAACACAGTGCAGACATTCAAGCTGTATCAGAACATTTGTTTTTAGGGGACATCAACTTCACAACTTGACAAGTTCTTCCTGGCCCTGGGAGCTTCAACCCAGCAGCCTGAGCTCAGTGACTGAGCTAAATAATCGCAAATGAATTGTTGTAATAATGATTTAGAGGGAGCACAGTGGGATGGTGGTTTATATGTATAAAGAAGAACTGAAGGAAATATGGTTGTTTAAAGTATATACTGTCCACCTCTAATGGCGTTCCTTCATCTGTAGTATCTACACAGTATCTGCAGTTAGTTGAGAAGAACCCTGTACTGGTGGAATAACAACTACAACAACAACAATGTTGAAGACTCTGCCATCTTGTTTTATTTTTGTGTGGAGCACATGGTGCCTGCTTGGATTTTCCCAGGGTACCCCACTTCTCAACGCACAAAAATAAAAAAAAGTTGCCTCCGGTTGATGCCCTTGACGGAGGTAACGGTAGAAAGCTGAGTTGGTCTTTGGGAGCTGCATGTGGCTGCAGATGTCCCCATGGAGGAGATGGTTATTTTATAGTCTGTACAAAAGACAATTTATTCGTCTTCGTGATAGTAATTCTTTCATTTTCATACGTCAATGGATATTTATTCATATTCCAATAAATGTCTGCAGTCATCAGGTCAATACAATGTACCAGGAAGCACATTGTTTCCATAAAAAGGTTCCTGTTTTGGTCCTGCAGGGGGCACTAGTTGTCTGAATCTCAATCACCTCCATCTGAAAGGACTTAACTACGGACTTAACCATTTTTTATTACTAACTTGGAGTTTAAAAAGAAAAAAAAAGACAGACATATAGTGTGTGTGGAGTCTGTCCTGAAAAAACAGGATAAAACATTCTTGTTTGGACACGAACCACCAGAACAACTTCAATGTCATAACTGTGAAATAGTGCCGGGGGGAGGAGCATCATTCTTCTCCCTGTGGTGGACGATGAACGATGCGTGCTGTCGGAGTGTCTGGACTAAAAGGTCCTAGACCCTGATTTATTTCATGCGTTGACACCTTTGTTCTGTTTCCCCAGCTTGTCTCACCTACCCCGTACATATTGTGTAAGCAACAACAACAACAACAACAACAAAGGCTTAAATCACCATCTTCTATTTTTAGTGCTGTCATCACCTCCAAAATCAAAAAGTGCATGTGTGAGTGGGACAGGGGTGTCCCTGGCATTTATGGTTATCAGTTGTCAGGGCTGGGTGTCACCAGCCGAGTGTGAAAGCAGCTGTGTGAAGGCGGGGGTGACCTGCTGGGGTCATAAATCTTCCTCAGCTCACAATGGCGTTGGCTCATGGGCCGAGTGACGTGACTTCAAAGAACCCTGTGTTCAAATGAACTTGTTGCCTTTACTGATACAGGTTGGCAGCTTGGCCAGCTGTTTCAAGTGTGTGTGTGTGTGTGTGTGTGTGTGTTCAGTTTTAAGACCAAACAAACTGCAGTTGTTTTTAGGTTTGACCTGTGACTGAGGTTTCACATTTATTTCACAATGTAATGAAAGGCCCTGATATACACATATTCACTCTGTTGTACTTCTAAGTATACTTCTCACAGGAACATGCTAAATGCTAAATGCTAAACATGCTACAACATGCTAAATAAAACGGGTATCTTGCTAATTTGATAAGAGATAAGATAAGAGAATCCTTTATTTTCCCACCGTGGGGAAACTCACAATCTCACTGAGTGATCACTCAGATTTCTGGGAAGTCTTGAGAGGAAGAATGCTGAAGAATAGTGTGGAATCAGTCCAGGCTGAGAGGGTTTGAACGTCCCAGTGGCAGTAACGTCCCGTAGCGTCTTCACTCCTCCGTCCCCTCCGATGTGTCCGTGTTTCACCCACCTCTCACCTCTTGTCTCAGCTCACTCTTCCCATCACGTGTTGGTCGTCTTTCTGTGTCAGAGACTAAGCAAACAGAGTCATGTGTGTTTGCAACCTCGTAACTCCACATTCTTCAGAGACCAGGAGCTTTCAGACCGGAGCAGCTGTGTCTTCATCTGGACACCATGTCCAGCATTCTCAGGATATCTCCAGGAGGCTCCTGGACCTTCTCTGGGTACGAGGTTCATCGGAGACACGTCTGTGAAAAGATGTGCGACATCTGTCGAGTTAAGTGTGATGACGGAAATGATTCGTATTAAATTTGTGATGTGACTCCGTTTCATGACGATTAAAACATGCAATCATCTCCGTCTGTAAATCTGGAAGTTCAAAGATGGTGAGAGGAGGAGACGGGAAGGACAGTGGATTGCAACATCTGGATTACAGGAAACGGGTGAGAGATTAGGGAGTAAATGTGTGTGTGTGGGGGGGTGTGAACGTAGGGAGTGAGCAGGGAGAGAGAAAGTCTCCAGTAGTCCAGGTTGATCCTGTGCTCTCACACATCAGCAGGAGGTCAGCATGTGTCCTCCTCCACTTGTCGCCGTCCCCTCGACCTACACACACCTTCACCCTTACTCCGCACACACACACACACACACACACACACACACACATCTTTGGCACCACGCCATCCTGTTCATCCCTCCATTCTGTTGCACATTTGTCTCCTTCCGTTACTTGTCTGGTAGTTTACTAAGTCAGCCCCCATGGGTAAGGCTCAGGCATCGCCCCCTCCCTCTGTGGTGTCTGTTTTGCGTCTCGAGGCATCTGGTGCACATGAGCTGATCTGGAAAGACAACAGACACAATGTGTGGGCGAGGGCTTTTTGTGTGGCACAAGCCGTGCGCATGTGCGCGTGTATGAACAGATGACAACTGGGGTGTCTTTGTCCCCTGGAGCCCATTGGAGGGTGTTTTTACACGAGCCTTTGGTTCTGTCAGGGACACCCACGAAACCACTGACACTTGAATCGCAAAGCTGCTCAACGATGACTGCTGACAGCTGTGAAAACGCACCAGCGCATCATGACGTGATGAACTGTGCCCGTGAAGCTGCCAGGAGAGTCGGATCGAGCAGATCCCGAGGCTATACATGGATGGCCTTCTGCCTCAACCAGTTGCGTAGAAACAGAGGAGTAAGTAGACAGAGAGAAAGGTGGAGGGACGTAACGGGTGAGGAAGAGAGAGAGGGACGAGCTAGAAAGCAGCAGGGACAGAAGAACAGGAGGACACACACACACACACACACTCAGTGTGAGATAAAGTGAGATAAAAGAAATAGTGTCATACGAACAGATGCTGGCGAGAATAGACAGCGATGGGGAGGAAAGGAAGGGGCCATGGGACTGTTTGTTCTTGGTTTGAGTGTGTCGAGGAGTTGGTATAGCTGTGAATGTGTATACTCTATGCTCTAGTCTGAGTGTGGGAATCACTCTGACTGTATTTGAAATCATTATATAATAATGAGGTGACTGTACCTTTGTCTAAATAATACACTTAAAAACAACAAAAAAGGATCTTTCTAATTATGGCTGCAGGTGTTAATTTTCAAATCATT
>CAAKHB010002988.1:0-12235 GCA_901007665.1 Aeoliscus strigatus | reverse complement strand
CCCCCCATTTGCCATCAGTTAGCCTGTGTAGCTCCACTGAGAGGGTCACATGAAGACCCGATGGTCACATCCACTAAGACGTCACATCTGTCGGGCGAGTCTGCAGTGTAAACAGACGAGGGCTGCGTTGGCCTCTGTCGGAGGCTGTTTGCTGGTTTACACTCAGCACACCTACAAAGCAGCACAAGCCACCGACCGCATCTCTTCCATCCCTGGCCTCACTTTGCCTGAGGTTTCCCCTTGAAGTACCTTTGCTAGCACCTTGCAAGCCGCAAAACACTAACTGACTCGGGGAAGTGACAAATTAAGGGGTTTTGGCAGTCGACTGGCGGTGAATCATGCCTGTTTACATGGGAGGATCCCACACGACCACAGACACGTCTCTGTCAGCCAATGAGAAAGCAGGACAGGAGGGAACGGAGGGAGGAGGAGGCAGAACGAGAGAGGCAGGGAGTTGCAGGGGATGATATTTTTGCAGAAATTCAGGAATGTTCAGCAAGTGGTTTTAAACAAAAACAACTTGGTTGTCAATTGACACTGACTGTTTATCAAGCCGGCTAAAGGCAGACGTTTGACCTCAGTGAAATGTGCCAAATGCCCAGAAGTTAGTCTTCCATCATACCTAACTGTCTCATGGCGTTTACACCCACAGCTCTGTAAAAGAGTACACTGAAAAGCGCTGTCTTATGTTGGGCTCCCTGTTAGCGAGGGTCGGATTTCCTCCCCGAGACAGAACCTTAAGACTCTCTGACAGAAACGTCTGAGAGAGGAGAAACCCAATCCTGCACATGTCATTGTAATTCAGGAATATTATATGATTTAGAGGGTGGAGAGCGCAGGGCTGTGGAAACACCGAGCGCAGTGGCCGGGCGTACAAAGGATGTCTGTTCCTTCACAATAGAAACCTTGTGAAGAATCCTGGAGTGTAAACAACTGTTTGCTGTTCCCCATCTCAACATGAGCGTAAACTGGGGGGGGGGGCACAAATGCATTTAACCTTTACGTTGTCAAAGGTTCTGAATTGATTCCTATTATTACATTCACAACAAATCTTTTCTTAAACCAAGAACACCAAACACTCTTTAGAGATGAAATATATATCTGATTTTATATATATTTTTTCAGTTTTCATCTTTTTTTTTTAATAAATAAAGGTCTTTAACTGAACTGAGGAGGACAAGGAGTGTCTCTGAAGAAGTGTTACCGGGGAAACAAGTGCTGAGAAAGACAAAAACTACACAGTGTTGCTGTACATTTATAATACTGCATCGTAGGTGTTAAAGCGGCTCCAGCTGCTGATGAAAAACATGCTAAAACCTACTGATGGATGAAAAAATACAAAACAACTGCTGTTTGGTGACAGTTTTCATTGTCATACGTTTGCCATTCTTCGTGATGAGTTCCTTGACAGATTGAAAACGACTCTTGAGGAATTCGGTGAGTAGTTATCACAGAAAACCTCTCCTCCTTTGTCTCCACAACCCAGCAATGAAAGCTGGTTTTGTAATGACATCACATCTGAGGAAAGAACTTTGACTCTGTCTAGATGTTTGTGGGCAGTGGTTTCGGTGCTGAATTATTTATACTATACTCTGGCAGTTAGTTGTGCAAAATTCAGAAAGATCACATGGTTTATTTTAGCATCTATGGTCTGGTCATATTTTAAAGTTCCTAGAAACAAACTAGACTGTGTTAACCATCCTGAAATTAAACGTCAGAGTCTTTTTCCTCTCTTCTTTCAGAGGACCATTGTCTCCTTCATGTTGGTGTTACCGCGTTTTTCTGTCAGAAGAGCAGAAGCATTTGAGCACAGGTGTGGGTTTCTGTCCCAACTGTCAAAATGTAGTTGAAGGAAAACACGCTGTGGGGAAATCAAACATGCAAAGACCTTCCCAAAGGGTTTCAAACTGACCCAGAAAACTAGGTCTAGAAGACCCCAGACCCAGTTCAGAACCACTGACCAAGGCAGGTGGAGAAATAAACCCAAAGAACTGCTTTATAGTACTGACAAAGAAATAAACAGGGCCTCCATGGGACCCTAGGCAAAATCGAATTTTGGAGCCACCAATTACGGCCAATAATACCCATTACTGATCATTCAGTCACCAGCTATAAACTTATTTAATGTTCTACTCTGTCATTACCAATACATTTGTAAAACTAAATGCCAGAACTTCCTGTTGTAGTTAGATTGTGATCCACAGTGATTGAGGCCGTCGAATCAGACCACAGGTTTGTAAACTTGTAGAAAAATCTTTCAATGAACATTTGGCAATGTCCCCCCATTGGCTACACAGATATATATACATAATAATCCCAACATGACAATAAAATAAACCAATAATTTACTGTAAACACAATCTCCTTTATTTTTATTATTTTTTTTTGTTTTCAATAAACTTCAACAGCAAATGTTGAAAAAAGACAGTATTCAAAACCTGAATAAAAAAATGTGATGTTGATGGACAGAGGTACCTGAAACAGGGTAAAAAAAGAAAAAAAAGTTTTTTAAACAGTCATGGTTGATGTCATATTATCTATCAACCGTACTATACTTCAACATGACGCTGCATATTTTCCGATTAAAATAGTACAGCTGTGTGTCAGTGGATGAGGAGATGACAACATCTTATATTAGTACATCTAAATGAGACCATTTGATCACAAATTGAATATATAGTGACTGTTTTCTCACTGTTTCGTTGGCCTGAGGAGGCGTAGTGCCCCCGGGCTGGGTCAGTGTCTCCTCCAAAATACTTCAACGTAAAGTGCTCCTGAGGAAGCGTCATATAAATTATGAGCATACGGTGTACAGCAGGTAGTTGATAAAGGGATGTGTTCATTTACTCACATACTGTAAATTACTATGCTCTGTAACAAACACACAAGTCTTGGGCCGGCTCTGGACATAAGGAAATATATACGTGTTGTAAATTGTATTGTAAATGTATTTTGCTCTCATAACACAACAATCCTGCACATATGCAGGACCATATACATACCATGTGTCATGAGAAAAAAAATAGAATCACGTTAGTTCCTGTGATTCCGTTTTGGCGTCATCTGAACCGCTATCTCCTCCTCTGTGTAGTGAGGCCAAACATGTGCAGGCCCTGAGGAGGGGGTGGGGGCTAATGGGCCAAATGGTGAACGGTCCAGATGGCAACATGGCGCAAGAAATCGGTCTAAGCTGACAGTTTATCGAAAGATTACAGCCTCCTGTGCAAAATACAGCCAAGGTTTGTTTAGATCTTAACAATAAAGGGAACGTCAAAACACATTCCCACACATAAATGGAACCATCTGGTTCCCGTTCTACCTCAGTCAGGTTTGAAGGTTTGTTCTCCTCTGCACATACAACTGATACACACGGATATTCACTAATTGTTTTAAGACAGACCCAAATGCTTCTTATCTGAGATCAAAAAATACGTTGTGATCTATAAAACATGAGCAGACTGTGTCTTTGGAAGAGGGCGTTAACATTAGAAACGGTTCGATGAACCTGGGAATCCAGCGCTGAAGTAGGCAGGACTGTCTCAGTGTAATTACACATCATAATACCGTTTTCTTCTTCCAGGTCTTGGCGTCATAGGCGAGTTCTCATTACCAGATTGGCCAAGTCGAAATCCTGAGGCGGCTGTTTTTTCCCAGCGAGCTTGGGTTCCTGTGTTGTGGTGGGAGGGGCGACAGAGGCGACACGGGCAAATGTTGCTGTTTATTTCCATTCTGTCATGTGTGTGAATCTGATTACAGGTCGCTAAGTCAATATTTAGCTTCTGCGGACGGCATCATCATCGTCCGGTTTATTTTTTCTCGGCCGCGCCACATCTGCTGCCAATGTCATGCGCGGTAGCAGACGTGCGCTGCTACCAGGAAGGAAAGCAAACAATGAGTGAGCAATGCTGAGTGAGTAAAGCACACGAAAGAAAAGAAAAGAAGAAGAAAATCCACGATTTGCATGCTGGGAGCCGTGTGAAGGACTGCAGGTAGCTGACAACAACACGTTCACGCTCAGCGCTCTGTCCTCAACTTTCCGAGATAGAAACGTCCAGACAAAGCGTGTGCAATAATTGCATGTCGTGCATTTTTTGTTTCATTCACTTCATCTGAGAGCCTTGTAAGGGGGCGGCGGCGGCGGGGGCGAGGGCTTTTATTACACGCCAAGAGGAAGAGTATGTTGAGGCCTCTCTTCTTCTCCTCAGGCAAGGATTTGATATTTATTAAAACTGGAGAAGAGTATATTTCTCCCAGTGAGGCAGACCACACACGCCGGAGATGAGACACTCTCCCTGTTTCCTGACCTACTATTTGAATTTGAGGCTTCGCAGAATTGCGGGAAGTCGGGACTTCGTTATACTTGGAGTCTTTTCCGTGCTGGGCTGGCAGCTGGAGGAGGATCCTTGGACTTGCTGTTTGCCACAGCCATGTCAACTATCTTTACTTTAACTTTACTTCAAGTAAACCACAAGTCCAGTTGCCTACGTTTTAACCCAGGTATAGATAAGATACCATGACCTGGATGACTGAGAACCTTCACAGACATGTCAACTCTATTTGCGTCCACTTTCCTGCAGTGGATTTACAGTTCGGCGTCGTGGACAAAAGGTTTCATAGTTGTTGGTTTTTTTTTTTTTTGTCAGGAGAAAAGGTCTCCCTACAACCTTGGAGCTTTGCCACGTGTGAAGGAACATATACATACATACATTATGTATATATACGGCAGAAAAAGAACAACCCCCCCACCTCCCCTCCCCCAAAATGCCAGCACCCTTCCTCCACTCAAAATTCACTTTCGTCTGCACAAAACATCTGGAATTCATTGGAAGGAGGAGGACTGGGGGAAATGAACTCCTCCGACTCTGTAGATTTGGATCCAGCGTCCTGCTTTCGGTTCCCTCCGATGGTTGAGATAGGCCTGCAGACAAAGACCCGCTGCTTTGTCTCACACCGACTTTGGGCCGTTTCACCCTTCAAACCAGAACCTTTTTCCTCTGAGATAGCGGTGGAATAAACCTGCTCCAGTAGAATTCAAATGTCAACAAACTGCAGTAACGGTTCCCCTGATTGCTCACTAATAAAACCCTCTCTCCGCATTATGAGCTCATAGGAGGAGGTTGGAGGTAGAAGAATTTGTTACGGTAACTCACAGTTTAACAGCACTGTCTCCATTTCCATGATTGTAAACCTCAAAGAGAAATGTTGTTTTTTCCCCATTAAAAGTGAGTCATCAGGCTGGAAAGCTGAGCTACGCTCTTGACGGTCGTTGATGGTTGTTCTGGAAATAGGAAGCTACGCCTACACACATATCCAATATATATATATATATATATATATATGAGTTCAGTTGTCTTCTGTGGGCATATATACTGTGGCAAACATTCAAAAGGGATATAATAATACAATAAAATAATACATGGGGTCACTTATAAATGTCCTCCATTTTGAAAGAAAAGGTTTTTTTCAGTGACAATAACATGAAATGAATCAGACTCGTCTAGACACGTGGTAACTGACTATTCTAGCTGGGAAACGCTGATTTTAATGGAATATACGTACGTACGTCTACAGAGGTCGTTTCACTCCTGTGTCCTAATGCTACATTTTGTTAGCGAATCATGTTCAGAGGTGAATGATGATTAGAAAACCTTTGAGCAATTATGTTTGCACAGATGAAAACTGTTGATTAGAGAAGCTATAGAACTGAAATTGTCTGGATGACCCCAAACAGTCGTGTATTTCAGGTGCACAGAAGAGAAACAAACAAACACACGGTCAAATTGAGAAAATGTTTTTCATTTAGTCCACTGACTCTGTGAAATATGTCTAACGTACAAAGTAGCCAGCCAAGACTACTTTTTAGACAGACAACACATTTTATATTTTGATATTTAGTTCAATAAATACGTTCTTATTTCTGTTTTAAACATTCCCATCAGTGCCTGTGTAGTTTGAGTTTTCTTTGTGTTTCATCCCTTTAATATGAGAGAAACATGAGTCTAGAAATCCTTGTTAAAAGAGTATGTGCGTACCACTGCCTGAAGCAAATAGTTTCACATTAATACGCGGGTACAGACTGCATGGTGGCCTCTTTATGAACAGAATTACATCTGGGTTTTTGTTGTTTTAATTATGTCCCCTGGAAATATCCATTCAGTGTATTTCATAGCAAGACAAGACTGCACATTGTGTTTGTTCCTCAAAAATCACAGAAGTTCTCATCTGTGTTCACAATGAAGTCCTGTTCTCTGTAGGTTTCTGGCCTTTTGTCTAATTAGCATTGTCAATGTCTGTGTATAAAACCTGGTGGGGTCTGTATGGAAACTGAACGTTTCGATTCCCATACAGATGTTTTTACAGTGGAAGGATGTAGAAACGGTGTCTCAAGGACGTTGTAGAACCTACTTGACTGAGATATAAAATGATGACGTCCAGAGTCCTCTGGACAAATCATATGACATATGACAGAGTGTATGCAGGAAAACCAAAATAAATACGGTACTGGAAGAGAGATAGCGAGAGGACGCAACGACTGGCAGCACACAGCTTAGCCAACTGAGTGAGAGCAGGAAAAAGAAAAAAGAAAAAAAAAGCTGATGTATGTAATGAATGTAGACTTTTAAGACTTTTACTTTGTTTTTGGAAAAACCTAATATGCTAGTTTTAGTTTTAAGTGTTTCCAGCTGTTCTTTTCTTTGTACGTTAGGCCTCTCTCAGCAGGTCTGCTGCAGTAACAAGGGTACCGCGCTGTCCCAGGGTCCTAAAACTTCATCATACACAGAGCGTGCCAGCGTGGGCCACTAAGCCCTTGGTTTAATAACCTCAAATATGCTCATATGAATGCGGCCCATCCTATTTCTGATGGAAAACTGCAGCCGGTCAAAACTCCGGCTGAAGGACGGGACGGGTGCCCGAGGACGGCCTTGATCTGAAGTGTGTTCCTGGTCAACAGAACCTGCTGTCGTTGACTGAAAGGGGCTTTCCGAGGGGACTTAAGACGTTAGTTTTGGGTGAAGCTGACCCTTAGAATCCTGATGTATGGCCTATGATGTATGGAGTAATTCAGAGTAACTACTGCTAATGACGTGAAATACCCAAAGTGGGTAAAAACATCCTTTGCAGGCTGAAGATAGTCGTCACCGTGGTGCCGTTGGATTGATCCGTATCAGTCAGGTCGGTGTGTTGGAGCCGTCGTGAGAAGTCGTGGAGCGTCTGAGCCCAAGTCAGTGTTCAGTAGCTCGGAGGGTGGAACTCTTGGGATTATCGCTCTAAGCCCTCTAACAAAGCTGATAGCTGTGTAAACAAACGTGCCTTTTTCATACTTGTTCTGTCTGTTTGCTCTACTCTTCGGGCCATGATGGTGAAAATAAACAGCTCGGTGACTGCAGTTCGTCCGCTCTGTATTTGGGATTTATCTGTCCGCAAACATTTGGCCCTGCTCAAAAATAGTAAACAGGGAACAGTTTTAGTCTGGTTGTCCGCCAAGGCAAATGGTTACATTATGATAACAGGCCTATTTCCTGCAGTTAAGATTTTTGTTTAACATTAGCCCCTATTCTCAGCCTGCGACTGGCACTGAGCGGTGGCTCCGCTTCGACACTCTTCACCTCTGCCTCCGCCATCTGACCAGATGTGGTTTCCCTTTAAGCAAATTATTAGCGGTTCCTAGTGCACACAGGTTCTCTGCTAAGTGTTTCCAGCTCAGATTTGGCAGGACATGGAAGAGACATTCCAATCCGGCAACATCATATATTCCCTTCGGCATAGCCGTAGAAACTAATTATTGAGTATTATTTAACTACAGAGAGAAAAAAAAAAGTAATATTGTGTGTTATGGTCACTCATTCACAGGATCGGAATGCAGAGTGTTACAGTTTGTGAAGAGATAAACTAGATAACTAAAATATCCACGCGTTTGTGAACATGAAGGCATTGGACAGGGCAGAAAGGCTGCAGCGTTGAAAACAGAAATAAACAAATACTTTGTTATGACCAAAGGAGCTGAAAATATTCAAATATTAAAGCTGGAATATGTGTCCGTCCCTTTGTTTCTTCTTTGTTTCTAGTCACATTTGAGGGGATGTGGTTTGTTTCATTTCAAGTGCCTCATGAACCTCATGATGCACATGAACCCGACTATGTAAAACTTGACCGGGGGGGACACCCCAGCTGCCTCTCAGACGCTGCTTCAGTTTGTGGCTCCGAGCAGGTGAATTTTAGCACTGTGAATCCTACGTGGAGATAAGTGGCCCCGCCTTGTGTGTTTCTAAATGCTTTAGGCTCCACCAGCACAGACAAACGTTTGTCCAGTTTAAATGTTTTATTCCTACAAACGTGTTGGCTCGTTGCAGCAGAGTACTTCTCCTCACCCAGCAGGTTCTCATCAGGATCCCCCGATGTACCCATGAATCTGGTCCTGTCTGAGTCTGTCTGAGCCCACACCTTTTAGAAAGGCTCGCGCTGGCAGGAAGGGCAGCCGGCAAATGTGCAGCTAAGAAAATATTTACAGTAAGAGAGCACTCACACATGGTGGTTGTGTCTGCTGGAGTCGGTGTCGGTCCGTGGTGGTCGCTCTCCACAATGACAATAACAATCAGCTGGAGCAGGAGCCCGCCTGGTGCTCATGTCGCACTCTTCGACACGTAAACGCATGTTTCAGCTTTGTTAGTAAGCAGTTGTGTCAAACGTCGCTGGCGCGTCCGTCAAACTCTGTGGTTTGAGTTTTTGAACTAGAAGTACGAGCTGATAACGTGAACCTGTTTCATATCGCTTCTCTTGCTCGGCTGCAATCAAACCCAGATAACGTTCAACAGCTTGTGTTTCTTTGCTGCTTTTGGGTTTGCCGTTAGATTTATACGCGTGTCAAACAAGAATCTTCTCTGGGGTTGATTGATGGTTATTTTACTGGCATGGCTGTTTTCATTTCAACCCTCGTCTGAAAATCTCTAACCACACACACACAAAAAAAAAACTATTCCATCATCTCGAGTTGCGTCAGAGTGAAGCTTCCACTTTAGAACGTCTTTACACACACGTCGCATCACTCAGGATCCACATGAATCATGGGTAAGTCATCCATGATGGAAGCCCCTAAACAACAACAACAACAACAACACAACTCTTGTTTGGACCTTTGCTGTCTGACATGTTGACACGTGATGGAGATACCGAGAGCCATCGCTCGCACCAGCTCTCTCTAATTGCACTCTGAGCGATGACTTCCTGTGGGGACTCCATGAGGGATGTTTGGTCTTGACTCTTCAGATGACCCCGAACCAAAAACCTCAGCCTTCATTCTTTGGGCTCATGAAATATGTTCGGGACTCAAACCTCTCCCCAGCGGATCGTTAACACTGCACTGTGTCTGTGGTGCAGCATTCGCTTCGTCTCCTCACAGAAAAAAAAGAGGTTTGGATTAATGACAGAGAAATCACAGTCCAGGAATATTTGTTCCGTTTGTTGGACCAAGTGTTTGTTCTCTCCACATGCTGGACGTCAGGTCCGACCAGCCCAGACGTTGTTTTGTCTGCTTTGTCTGAATTTGATATTTGGTAACGCGTGTTTCTTGAGGCTTTCACAACACATGAGAACTCCCATATTAGTTTTCCTCCTTGTTTCACAAACACTCCTCTGTTTCCCCCGAGACCCCCCCCCTCCAAAAAAAAAAGTTCATGGACAGATTCACATAGTCAGGTTGTATTTACATTCAAACCTGTTCAGAGTGTCTCGGAGGCTGCCGGCGCGCCGGGCGTAGAGTTCAGAGACTCCACATAAATCACCGCCAGTCCAGACAAACACTTCTACCGGGACCGAACTGAAACCTATCACATGCACAGCTCAATCCAAAGGCTGCTGAGAGAACATGGACAAACCCAGCATAGGAAAACAAGTCATCTCCATACCTCCAGAAATATCTTTTCAATATCTACGTGTTTAATTACACTGTTTTAGAGCAAAGCATTATAGTACCAGTGATATCTGTATGAGCTAATTCTACTTCACATGGTGACACTAGTCTGACCCTACTGAAACTGAGATAGAGTTCAGTCTCACGTCCTTTTGTGAAAGAGTGATGTGACACTAGTAACACACAGGATATCATTCGGTCTCATTTCCTCATCTATTACTGGTTTTACAAATGACATCGCCACTGATTAATATAGTATTTTTTTTCTCCTTATGAAGAATGAAATCTGTGCTCGTGATGCGGTTGAAGTCAGATGGAGTGTAAAGAACGAGCACATAATCAGCAAAAACAGAAAACGCCGTGAGAAGAATTAGCATCAACAAATGCCAGACTTTTCCCATTTCCTTTTCTGGGTCTTAATCATCAAAGAACAAAGTCTCATTTTTTTCCATGACTGTCAGCCTCATCTCCAGGGACCATTCATTTTCCTGGTGCTCCCATGACCTTCAAGCCGAGGAATCATCTGCGGTACACATTTGAAAGAGCTTTTCACTTAAAAAAGAGGGGAAAAAAAAAAAAAAGTGAGTTTGAAAGTCGACTCTGCTGTGTCGCTGTCATCCTGACGTCATGACGTCATTGGGAGATAGTATTAACCCAGGACCACTGGAGTCCTGAGACCCACGCACAGGTGGGAATCTGGTGTTTCAGCCGAAGTTAAAAAGTGATTATTGTGTCTTGAAACTACCCTGTCTACACACTAGCATGTCAAATAAAGCTCTGAAGAGGGTGAAAATAGCCAGCGATGGAGCGCTGCAGCCGCCTGGCTGCCTGCCCACTGCTTGATGTTTAACAAGCCGGCCATTTAAACAGCACTAATAAAACATCGCCTGCTGGGGGGATAGGCTCTTCATAAACCCTCACTTCTCCATGTCAGGGGGACGTTCTCTTCCTCATCCCTTCTCAATGCGCTCCTCTCCCCCGACCAATGAAACGGTGAACAGGCACTCATGCAGGCGTCATGTTTGTAACTATAATTGGAGTGATAAAAGTGAAACAGCCACCACATTACAGCTGCAGTAACTCATGTCCAGACTGAGGTAACAGAGGTGCGTTTACACGCTGCTGAGCACCAGAGTTATGTCCGAGTGAAAGCACCTAGAGCCTCATTATGATTAGCTGGAAAATAGATGACTGCATGAGTTCAGTTGTCTTCTGTAGGCAGGAAACTATTTTAAACTAATTTTAAAAAACAACAACAAGTTGACAGAAGTTTGTGTTTGACTGCATGCAATACATAGGAGGTTAATTATTAGGGAAAAGATCTTTTTGATTTGTAAAATCACAAAGATCAATAATGACGTTATTGACACAGTGCTGTTCCTATACTGGCTCCGTTGTGGATTCTAGGTCAAATTTCGTCTGACCCAAACATGTAGGATTCATATATGTGGGTAAATGCTGTGTATATCATAATGTATCAATGTAGGTTTCCAGTCGCTTTTCTTCAGTGCATCTTCTGCATGAAAGAAGAAACAAATGTGTCCATAATGTTGTTGTATGAAAGAAAAAAGTAAAACTCCAGTAAAGGTTTCATAGTCTTCACAGTCAAGTTCCTGGTAGATCAAATGTGTATATTGATGGTCTCATTCAATCAAATGCGTCTACTGATGGGTTGGTACAAGTTTATCCACCCATCAGAGCACCCGTGCACCTCTCAGATCTTATTAAACCAAATGTGTATGCACTCTTGGCCTCGTGGAGATGACCTCCAGAAGGGACAGCAGCTCAGCTAGGACGTTATCTTTTACCTCTGTATTCTGCCAATCAAAGTAAAACAAGACGACACACATTCCCGTCAGTCGGACGGTGACTTGACAGTACACCAGTTGCTGCAGCAGCTCGGAGCGTAGACACGAATCAGTCACATCGAACGATCAAAGATGGCTGGTAAAAGAAAGTACGACTATACGAAGTATGTGTTCCTCCTCCTACACAGCCCGTGGAGCATTCTGCTGCCTTGATTTATCACTACACAGCTCATCCACCGTCTCTCAGGAATCAAACGACAAAAACTCCAAACGTCAGATACGACCTCTGATTTGAGCCCCTTCAACCATTCTGTCACCAATCACACATGTCTGTTGATATTTATTGATATCTGATATTTACAGATCGCTGGACATTTCCAGCCACGAAACCAAAGTCGTCGGTCTCAGTACAACAACTGGAGGTTCTGGAGGTTCTGGAGGTTATGAAGTGAAAGGGCAGAGAAATGGCAGGTGATGCTGTGTGTGTGTGTGTGTGGGGGGGGGGGGGGGGAAAATTTTA
>CAAKHB010002987.1:31396-73418 GCA_901007665.1 Aeoliscus strigatus | reverse complement strand
CCCCCCCCCCTTCTGCTGCGTAGATGGACTGGAATGAGAGTGTTGACACACAGACCCTCCGTCTCCTCGGTGTTGGTGCGTGAGTGGATCCCACTAATGCATCTTGTCTTGTCCAACTGGTTCACTACTTGTGCCTATTTTTTTGGCCCATTAATTTAATTAAGCTCTCGGGGAATGTGCACTTTTCAGGATGGAGATCAACCCCCCCCACCCCAACACAAACACCCGTCTGTCTCCCTGCTTATCAGTGAGGGTCAATTCCAGCACCATGTGAGCGCCGGAGCGACCGTGACTGCAGCGAGTGTTTCTGGGGCAGCACTTCTCCGGCGGTGTGGTGAGAACAGAAACTGACGATCTGACCAACAACGGTGTTGACGCTGCAGCTGCTCTTCAGCCGTGTCAGCCGCTCGTACATGTGTGTCTGGTGGGTTGTACGCGTGTACAGGATCTGAGAGACAGACAGACTGCTGCTCCTAGAGAACACACGCACCATCCAAAATTAGGAGCCGACTCCATTTGTAACACTGTGAAACTCGTGTCGGTCGGAGCTTGTGAAAAATACATGACTGCTCTTTTCATTTTACATTCTCCCTTCATGCCGGAGTCAATGATGGCCCCGGGCTAACGGGGCACTCTGAACGCCGCACTCCAACAGAAAGCCAAGTGCATCGCTTTCTCTCAACTCTTATTTCTTTTCTGACACGTCGATAACTCCACTCTGGCAGAAAGCGAGGAGAAAAACAATCATATCTCGGTGAGTTAGCATCATGTACTTTGGGAGCTTTGTGCATGGCTGAGTGGATGTATGTCACATGAGGAAGGTTTCCAGTCCAGACATGGCCGACTTGGGAAATGCTATGCTAACAAAATCACAAAGGGGGGAGGAACAGTGTTGAAGGATGTGACTAGTTCCTTATCGACAATGATGTCGAAGCTACATCAGAAACTGAAGAAAGTTTGAAGAGCTCTTACGCTCCACAGCACATTGCAAAGCACCCGTTGCTGTGGAAACGAATGTGAGTTCTCACTTTGAGTTAGAACTAGACTTTGATGAACACGTGACGCGTGTCAGTGTTTATGCACATGAAAATATTCCCTTGTTCTCGTCTTTACCTCATTGATGAAGTCTCCGATGTCTCCAGGGTGGGGTGCTGCTGACCTCATGGGGTACTGCGGTTCAGGGTGGAGGGGTCTCTCGTCTAGACGGCGGATCCCCACAGGCTTGATGGCATCAGGCTCTAATGTGTCCGGCTGCTGGAGCTGACTCAGGTCGTAATCCTGCGTAAAGGCAGATGGCCGTCAGTGAGGAGCGTGATGACACAAACGGGTACGGGGGGGTTGTCAAGGGGAGGGCTGGACTGGACTGAGAGGACACGAGGGGGAAACTTTAATCTTCTTGTCAGTTGTGCACAGGTCCAGAGACATTTGACACTTTAGAACAGGCTGCAGAGTGTTTGCTCTTGTGCGGTTTGCTGCAGGTTTTTCTCTAATCAATGGCCAGACATGGGACGGTGGATATGCATAAGCTCCTTCTAATCCTATTAACATCACCAAGGCAACGTGAATGGCTGGTGGTTTGTGCAAAGTCATGGGCAGGGAGAGAGGAGGAAAAGGTGAAGAGTTGAGTAGAGCTGAGCTCCAGAACTGTAGAACTGGATGGTATGACGGTAAAAGCAGATATGATGGGGAGGGGGTGGGGGGGTGGAGCCATTCCAGGATCAAGGCATGTGCCTAATAAGCGTAGATGATGGATTGTCCCTCTTTAGAAGATTTTCAGTAATCCATCCATCTTTAATATCCCCGTTCAAAATTGTCTTTGCTTAGTTGCACCCCCCCGACCACACACACACACACACACACACAAGTGCGCGTGCACATGCACATGTGTGCTCATTCCTCACGGAAAAAAAACGAAACAATAAAGGGTGCAGACCTTCTGATGTGATGATGCATAAACAACTCAGATATGCAAACCGATGCAGCGTCGAGCACCTCCGCTACGCCACGCTATCGTCTTACATCAAAAATAAGCAGCAATTATTCATGTGTAGTTTGATTTGGCGGTTCATGACAGTAAGCCCCGGGGCGGGCCTTTACAAGAACAATGGTCATCACACCACAGTGCCATCCATCATCTCCGGTTCATTTCAGTCCGACTCGGGCCCGACCTTCTTTCAGGTCATTCACCAGAGGGGTCACGAGTCGGTGACGGGAGCTGCGGCCGAGCCACATAACGGCTGAACTAAGCAGGAAGGTCTCATGACGGACCAGCTCCTTCAGGGAACCGACTCCTTTCACGTCCTCCGGCTGCCCACGGCAGAAACGACCCACATGCAGACACAGGAGCGTGACGGCGTTTTATACCTTCAATCATTTCTAACACACAGCAGGGTGATCGAAAGAGAAGAAGAACGCGATCTGCTGAGTGGTGGAGGGTAAAGACGTCAGGTCACACAGGACAAGATGTCCCCCTGCTCATCAGCTATTTTAACATGGGAAACATTAGTATTATTTTGAATAAAGAATACAAGCTTTCCTACCTGAAATCATTTTTTTATATAAGTTCAGAGAAGTAAAGTAGAATTTAACACGTTTAATATGAGAACTAATGATTACGAGTAGAATGTCATTGAAAAGTGTAGATGTTGAGCAGTAAAAAAAGCATCGCAAGGTAAAATAATTACAAAGATTACAAAAGATTACAATGTAAAATAATTGACATGTACAACAATTCATCCGAACGTCAAAAATAAAGCCTCAGCGTCCTTCTTCGGTTACAGAGTTCATTCATTTCCCTGTGTGCGACTGATTGGTTCGACCATCTTTTAAAGCCTTCACGCATTCGTTGGTTCACAGACAACAACCCATCTTCTACGTCCACATTCTGTTCCTAGTTGCGTCTTAAAGCTGGTGGCTCATGTCTGGTGCTGGAAGAGCTGGAGGTGATGAAGTGAAATGGAGGCATTAACTAAGCCTGGATATGTGAACTGGAATTACCTTTTAAAGAGAACACACGACTGTCTTCATGTGTGGCCGGAGGCCGACACCGTATCTGCACAAACAGCTTTGTTTGCCTCCACTTAAAATAAACCACAGCAGGTCTAAATACACCTCCAAAGACACGTCTTAGCTTCATTCTGAGGTCACTGGACGCAGCAGATGTTTTTTTAACTGCCATTATTCCTGCATTCTTCTCCCATGTCTGCCTCTCGTGAAACGAACGCTGCTCAAACCCACACCAGCCCCAGCAACAGCAGCAGCAGCAGCAGCAGCTAAAAATCATATACTCTGAGAGCACCAAATGGACTGACACTTCAATTTCCTCCCTAGTGGGAGATAGGGAGAACAGAGGTGGGCATTATAAAGAGCACATCGCTGGGAAAGTCAGGTCCATTTTTTGTCCGACACTGGCTCTTTGGACTCCACAGACAAGGCCATTCTCCCCCGGCGCCCTGGTCTCCTCAGCGCCACTCCAAAGAGGAGCCCTTGTCTCTCTCCCTTTCCCCCCAATAAATGCCTGCTTTTGCTCGTTTGCCTTTGTGGGGTGGAGCATCATGCAACAGTTTCCTCTTCGACATGTTTCTGGCCCACGTGTTTGTGCAGGGAAAGTGAGGATGTGAATACACAAGTGGCTCAACTCTTTCCTGCCGGTGTAATTGGCAGATGTGTAATGGCCTTCCAGTCGTATTGTTACCTTAGACACAGCTTCGTTATTGCGCCACAGCAGATGTCTGTCTCTAAATGACATCAGCTTACCAATTACATGTCTCCGAGGCTAATTTGGCACAGTGCTGGGTCAGACGGGGATCTACTGCTGATTTCTGCTACACCGAAGCCAACGTAGCACCTCAGCCAGCAGCAAACAGTCCATTTCATACATTACTGCCTTTTTTTTAATAAAATAATTCCGTTCTGCTAACAAGGGGTCATTAGGACAATTGAATTTGTGTCTGTGCATGCCTGATCAGTGTGGGGAGGGGCGCAGGGATGTGACTTTATCGACGCCTGTGGCATAGGATTTCTCACCGTGTGCAGTTTGTGTGTGTGTGTGTGTGTGTGTGTGTGTGTGGTGGGGGGGGGGGGGGTTTGAAACAAGAGTCAGTTCCAGTTGGAAAACATTTCCAATTTTTCCAGAACCAATTGCATCAAAAAGTGTTTGCCTTATTGATCCGATGTTTCCCTTTTACAGCATGGCTGCAGAGAAAGAAAAACGTACGCTGCTGTTCTTCATTCTGAACTCCAGACTATTTTTGGGGCCAGCGCGAGGGGGTATTTTAAGTCTGTGTAAGCGTGCAGGAAGAGTCTAGGTGGTCCTCTTTGTCGCTCGGCTGCTTTTAGTTTATACGGAGACAGCTACTGTGTGAGCCCAGACCACACACCGGCCTGATGTCACCGTCTGAACGCAGACAGCTGTGAGGGCACTGGACTCGTTCTAAACCAAACTGTACTTTGAGCTTTACAAACTGTCGAGGTCATTCTTAATAAAAGAGAAAAAATAATCACAGTTTGAAGACAAAGGTGAAGAAAAAATAAAGATGGAGACAAGAACTGTTTACAACGCAACCTCCAGGTTGCTGCCAGCAGGTCTGTGTTTGTGTGTGTGTGTGTGTGTGTGTGTGTGTGTGTGTGTGTGTGTGTGTGTGTGTGCGTGTGAGACGGCAGTCTTACCTGGTCCTCCTCTCCTCCACCCTCCTCGTCATACTTCAGAATGTTGTCTCTCACGTCATCCTCGGGGTCAATGAGGAGCTGCTTGGCCTGGCGCTCCTTGTCGCGCCGCTTCATCCACACCACGAACAGCAGCACCAGGACTGACGGACAGAGACGGACGTCGTGAGACCGACAAATCAGAACTCACTTATTTTCACACGCGTGTTATCGGATCCGGTGTCGTCGAGCTTGGACGGACGCCCGATCGGGGCGATCTCTTTGGTAATCCTACACTAATCTAGTGATATTTCGGATAATATTTAGCAGCCATCATAATCTGGGTGTTTTCAGAGGGACATGATGTCTGAGAGGGGCACTGAGACACTCACTCAGGAGGATGATGATGCAGAGCAGGATGGATATAATGGCGCCGGTGCCCAGACCGGCAGCCATGATGTGCTGCTGATCGGTGCAGTCTCCATTCATGTCGCACTGGCACACTTTAATCCGCAGGTAGGAGGTGTTGGACATGGGCAGGTTGCCCGAGTCTGTGATTATGATCGGGAGCTCATAGATGCCGCTTTCAAGAAAGCCGATCTTCAAGCTCACCTGAGCGTAGTCGCCTAGAAAAGACACAAAGAAAAAGGAGTATGTTCCCGTAACTCAGACAAACATTTCCAACAGTCGGCGCAAGAGATTAAGTGAATAAGTGAGCAAGTATACAAACAACATATCATGCAGCACACGAGTCCTTAGCAGGGGATTTACATCTTACGTGTATTCAGAGGAGTCGTTTGTATAGACCGTGTTCACACTGGGATTATTACCAGAAATATGGAGCTGAAATTCCTACCTGGAAGTTGCATCAGCATATCAAATCCACAGAAACAGTTGGGATTTAGATTTGGGAGCTCGTAAACCTCCTGAACACGTTCTGATAATGCGTCTTAGTGTAAATTCCCAGCTGGGCTCATCTAAATGCCATTATCCTATTAGGGTACATTTGCTGTGTTTCAACTCACACTATCACCTTTTTTATTTGTTTATTTATTTGACATAAACCATTAAAACATGTTTGTTAACACAAAGAGGTTACATGAACATCTTGGCATTTTTTGCTGTTCACACACTGTAATCTACAGAAAAGCTCCAATTACAAAATGACAGACGAAACACAGTCACATGATACTAGTTGCTCATAGTGTAAACTAATGAGTGGTTTAAGGCTTTAAGTTAATAAACTTATGAGAACAATTTGAGATTGTTTTGTTTGGAACAAGTACTGGGGATCCATTTTTGTTTGATGACTGTGTTTTTCTTTAATATACTGAAGGGACTTGACATAAAGCTTCAATATGTTTTAGCTGCTCTCATGATCCTTATTTGACCTCCAGGATGTGGGGAACATATCCAACATGCTGCGTACGCTACCGGTGGTTAAGCCGTCTAGAGTTCCCGATGTGATCTGCGTCTTACCACTGATTCTTGTGATGGTCCAGTTTCTCCTGACGTCGGAGGGCCGATGAGCCAACTCGAAGGCGAAGGGCCCGGCGTTGGGGTTCAGGTCTCCATCCAGCGCAGTGATGTTGATGGCGTTGGGCTCTGGTTTCTCACATATTTCTGCCTCCTGGGGGAACACTTTTGGGGCGTTGTCATTGATGTCCAGCAGGTAGATTTGCAGAGTTCCTGTGCCACTTGCTGGGTGTCTCCCTGCAAAGGTGAGAAAACACACATTCAGCACGGCCGTATGTAAGGGCACAGGGAAGGGAACGACATCACTCATCCTTAATTATGCACTTTTATTCTTTGTGTTTCATGTTAGAATTCCAAAGAGCTTATTACTCCTGTGGGAGAGGACCCATCCCAAATGCATACTGATCTAAGAAACCCATTTCGACATAGGACAGAGAGAGGGAGGTATCTTCAGAACATTTGCTCTGTGTGAGTGTGCACACGCCTGATCCTGAGGAACGTCTTCCTGATGAAGGACACAGGAGGGGAATACTAAAGCAGAAAAACAGAGACCACTGTCGCTTCTCTCAGGCTCCTCTATGTATTCACTCAGTTAAGAGGCTTTTTTACCATTCAGGCCACGCTCAAAGGAGCTAGTCATCCAATCCTGACCCATTAATGCTGAGAAACCTCTTTATTGGCAAAGTTTTTAAGCCTATTGGCCTAAGCTATGCTCTGCAGAACAGGGTAAACCTGAGCAGAGGTAAATCCCACACAGTACAGGAAAGAGGTGAACATATCCACGTGCTGGATGCTGCTGGGATAGATAGCACATTAACCTTCAGGTGGTGGACACAGCCCCACACATGCCAAGTGCTGACCTTCAAGCATGAAGGATGTTTTCATGGCAGTTCCTGTGACATTTTCCCCCAACAGACACGGTGCATTTGCTACTTCAGGTGAAAAAGTGCACAAGAGTTGAAGTCTTTGAGCAAACTGCTGGGCTTCATTTTCTACACTCAGCACGCACCTATCAATCCTTGAACAGGACTGGAGCTGAGCAGTATGTAGATCAGATAGGAACGCTACTGACCCCTCAGGGAATTCAAATTGTGCAGGTGTCTGAGGACCTGGACTAACACTGGACTGGTAACGTACCGCTGTCGGTGGCCAGGAAGGTCGCATTGTAAAAACTGTTCTTCACAAACGGTGATTCTCGGTCCAAGATAGCAATCGTTGTGATTCGACCTGTGTCTGGGTCGATCCTCAACCAGGAGGCTGGATCGTAGAGTTTGGAGTATCTGAAGAAAGAAAAAAAAAGTACAGACAGTGATGCAGAATCCCACACTGGTACACACTGATTGTAAACTGAGGAGGGAAGAAACGGATTCAGTTGCTCCACTTTGCATCTCATTCTGCTCACAATACTTTTGTTTTTATTTGTCTGCACGGGATACATATTTTAGACATCATCCATTTTACAGCGTTATGTATTTTGACTTCTGAGAACAGCCTCACAAGGGAGAGCTGCATTGGCCTGTTATCAGCAGCTCAAACAGATTTGTAGGACAAACCATGGAATTACAAAGCTAGTTTCTTTCACATGGCTTGTTTCAGGCAAATAAACTCTCCCTGTGCCAAACAGCTGCAAGGCAAGTGAGGCATCTGCAGATGAAAAGGAAAAAAAATAATAGCTTTGTTCAATAAGAATGAGCTGAGGATACGCTGGCAGCCTTTTCCTATTTAAGCAGGACTGATTGTGAAAGTAGCTGATGTGAACAGTCAACATGAGCCGTCACGTCCTCCCAGTCTCCCACATTAGAGGACTGTTTAATCAGTGGTGGACCTCTGTGCTGCTGCTGCTCTGCTCGATTGAAACATCTGTTGGATGTTTAAAGAGGGGAGATGTTGCAGGAAAGTACGCAAAATGGAGATGTCTGCTAAAAACTACTAAAGGTGAAATGTACCGGATGCTTTGCTGCATGAAGCGATCAGGATCCTGGGCAGTGAAGGTAGTCAGCATTGACTCGGGCATCATTCCTTCCTCCAGCTTGATGAGTTTGGGGTTGGGCTCAAAGTAGGGACTCTCGTTGACATCTATCACTCTGATGGAGACAGTGGCAGTGGACTGACGTGGAGAATGGATGCCTCGTGCGAGAGGAACCTCATTCCTCGCTTCCACTGTCAGCACATACGTCCTGCTGATTTCATAGTCAATCGGCTGGAAGAGGAGATACGGAGAGCGGGTCCCGTTGTAAATGTAACAGCATGCGTATGGGGAAATTGCAGACTGGATTTTAAAGAATTGTCTTCTTTCCTGGAATTGCAGCCGTGAGAGCTGATAATGGGCAGTTTGACAAGTTAAAAAAAAAAAGCATCTCAGTGTGAAAATGAAAGAAAAGAACAGCAGGCGAGCTGATGTGTGACTCACTCAGTGAGGTGCAGTGACATGTGCGAGCAATTTCCTTCTAAAATGTCTGCAAGGTTTACAAATTGTGTGATGTTTGTTGGAAACCCAAGTATAATTATGGCACGAACGTGCATGAAATCATTCATTTGACTACTGCTCATCTCTTATTCTTATACACACACAACATGTTCTTTTTTTATAGATAGGTTGCATCGTATCATCTCAGTAAACACACACACACACACACACACACACACACACACACACACACACACACACACACACACACACACACACACAGTACATTTTAATACCATTTTTGCATTGCACGGCGTGTACACACATACACCCAGGGGGTTAAATGGGTGGAGCTTGACGGGGGGTAGGGGGGCGCTTACCTTGACAACTGTGACCAGGCCCTCATTAGTGGTGGGATCAGTGGGTACGGAGAACCTGCCAGTGGGGTCGCCCCCAGTGATTTTGTAGACAGCGTTCCAGGCCGGCGTGTTGGGCTGGTCCTTGTCAGTCACTGTCAGGTTGGCCACGATGACATTCACACGATTTTCAGGCACCTCGCCGAAAAACTGCATGAATAAACCATGAAGGTAGCGAGCAGTGAGCTGTTAGTGATACTGCTGTAGCAGCAGAAAAGACACGGAGCGCCGTCTCGCACGGCGCAGCAGGACCAATCTGGGGTAAACAGACATCTAAGGTAACTCATCATGTCGTCATGGTCATCTCAACCCGTCCTCCCCTGATAGCAGCGCAGCAGTGGCATTACTTTTCAGTGATTTGTGAGCAGAGTAAGTGCCTCTTTCGGTCAGGCTGACATCCCTGTAAATGCACGTGTCGACATTTGGAGGGAGGGGTATAACTTTATGCTTGGCTGACTTCTTGTGGATCTGGATGGCTTCTGAAATGCTGGGCAAGCAGAACTAAGTAAGCGGCGCTGTCGGTTGAGTGCATACACCCACACGGGGGTGGAATGGCGGCGCTCGCCGTAGTTCCTGCAGGGATGTCTCAGATAGGGGGTTTGGTTCTTACCGTCTCGGCGGTGAACTCCGGCGGATTGTCGTTAACGTCAGTGACTCGGATGACGGCGGTGGCGGTGTTTGACAGGCCGTACATCGGGTTTCCCTCCATGTCGGTGGCCTGGATGATCAGCGTGTACTGAGGCACTTTCTGCAGGTGCAGGGAAGAAAAACAAGGACTGAGGCCCAAGTCTTTGTGAATAATGTAACAGTGCTGACTAGGATGACAGTCCTATTTGGACGCCATGGTACGCTTGCTGTTCAGCGTGGCATTATTTTCTATTTCATTGTGTTCACCACTTTATTAGCTAAACACAGAATAAAGATATTCAAACTCTGACCTGCAGTCAGCCTACAGGATGATACAATGCGTTCAAATCGTAGCGATTTCATAACTCGCTGTGATTTCCAGTTGAAAATCATGTCGTTCCACTTTCATCACAACAGAGGAGTTATACTGACTGATAATACTGTGCGCCACCATAATGGATTCTGAACTCGGGGTCCTGTGGTTTTGATCAAGTGCAAGATGGATTTCCAAACACGAATCCCGACTTGGACTGCAAGCGGAACACACTAATGGGCACACATGGACTGATTGCAGAAGTAAGCTTATAATATAACCTGGTAGCGTAACAGACTCCCTACTCCCTATATGTTCTATACAACGTGTTGTCTGACAGGAGGACAGGGGAATAGAAGAAAAACAGATCAATATACACCTGTTTTTACTGCACCAGCTCCGACCTCAAAAATGAAGAAATAGTTGATTTAACATCTTGTGCGTCAGTACAACAGGTTTAACTTCAATCTGGAATATCCTATCTGGCTTTTTAAAATATATATTTGGTTTAGAGCATGTGTAAATTTACTTGTGCATATGTGCAATGTACAATGCTGCTGTCACAGCCATACAACTAACAAATGACTCTGAGCCACAGAGGTGACAGACCAGTTGCTCCATCATGAGAAAAGGGCAAATTACGGTGGCAACTGGCGGACATGAAGCAGCAGCCCTGAAGCAGAAGTGATTGAGCAGCCACCTAGTAAAATGGCCCTCACTAGCATTTCACCGACTGGCCCCAGCTTATTTATTTTCTCATACAGATGTATGATCCAATTAGATCCAATTTAAAAAAAAGAGGTTGCTTACAGCACAGAGCAGAAGAAATGTAAGGAAACAATTTTGCTAAAAAAAATTCAGCGGCCTAGGGATGCAAACTACCTTCTCAAAAGAGTAAATAAGTGTGAAAAAGTCCATTTTCACTTCTCATTTAGCTCGTAATCAGTGTTATTGTGGTTCATTAGTTCACAGACAGTGTAGATATTAGCAAAGAAGTATCGTATTAAAGAAAAAAAAAAGAAAGAAAATGCACAACTCATCTTTTTTAAAAGCAAAAGTGATGGTAATCTAGAACAAACGGCAAATGCAAAAGGAGTTAAATATAGAATGGATGAGTGAGAATGAAAGAAACATTTAAATATGGACACGAGCCTTTATAACATGTCTAAAAATAGAAAAAGGGATAAAAGCTTTCTCTGTAAAATAAAAGGTAGAAAAAACAGATGAGAGAGGGAAGGTAAAACAAAAGAACTTCAGGTACGACCACGTGAACTGGGAACAAAAAAAAAAAAAGTCACCTCTCTGTCCAGGCCTGCTGCCACTGTGATGATGCCTCCTGTTTTATTGTTGATGGTAAACATGTTGGAGGTGGGACTCTCCGGGTTTTGAGACAGGATCTTGTAACGCAGCATCCCGTTGGCCGTTTTGGGGTCATCTTTGTCAACTGACGTGACCGTCATAACAAATGAACCTGGGGGACACAAAGATCATGTCAATATAGCGATTTGAAAACAAAATGGCAGTTGAACTGTGCTTATTGAACACAACTTGATTAACAACGCTTGGATACGGACATCCAATACCGATCGCTTTAAAACAGCAGAAATAAATTGGCCACCACAGGGATCCTATCAGTGCTGTTTAATGTGCGTTTGTGGTGCCTGAGGCCCTCATACTGTATGAGGATGAATATACATCACCTGGCTTGGAACCCTCCGGTACGGTGCCGTTCCAGATCTGATGAGTGAACTCGGGTCTGTTGTCGTTCATGTCAATGACATTGATCACAATGTCTATAGGGTTTTCGACCTGGTTGCCGTTCAGGTCCACCGCATGAGCTCTCAGCTGGAGGAAGACAAACACATCTGGGCTGTGGAGCTGTTTACGCACACTTGGCATGTGGACACACAGACAGGGACAGTTCTTGATTGTGCAAACCATCCATACAGACAAAAAGAACAGTCACTGCCAACGATGATTTCACTGCGATAAGGACTCAACTAGACTTTTCTTCCTAGCAGCTCGACGGAGAAACATGACTCACATGCTTGCTGCATGAAGACTTTTAAACATGTTTCAGTTTTCTCTTTAAACAGATACCATTTTCGTGTATTATTAAACAGTTAGCACGGGATCTGTTAAAACATATTGATAATAATATTAACATATGACTTAATTAATTACATGTTTAATAATCTGATGCCATTTGAATATATTCTCCTTGATAATCACATATAAATGTGATTAGCTAATGTTATATTGATAATTTAATCTCACCAATACAATAAACTGTTCCACATCACTTGATCATTGATATATCAACTGCATCATTTAGTTTTACACATACACTGAATTTATCTACCACTTTATGTTAAAGCACATGAACCAGCGACATCAAAAACTAAACTATGTCATTTACATTCCACTGAAGAAGCGCTAATGATCAGAGCAGCTCCTGAAGGCGCTGGAGGCTATCTTAATGTATCTAACACACACCAAGTTCAGTCAGAAACTGCAAGTTTAATCCTTTAAATTCTCAGACGGATAAGTCAGACTTCCAGGGAGACCCTAATCTTACCCTCGTCTCTGTTGAGACTGAGGAGACCGTTTGAGTTACACGTGACCCGCCGGCGCACACAAACAGAGGAAAGCACGTCCGGGCCAGGAAGAGTGGTTTCCAGAACAATCCCTGTGAGTGTTCGTAAAAAAAACGGACTTACATGGAAGCTGGAGATATGCTCTCGATCAAGGGGTTTATTGACAGAGAGCTCTCCAGAGATTGGGTCGATGATGAAGATACCAGTGGGAGGCTGGTCAGCTCCAGGGCCGGTCACACTGTATCTGAGGGACCGGTTCTTGTCATGGTCTGATCGGATCTGTGGGTGCAACGAGTTGTTATTTTCGGCCTCAAATGTCATACCCAGGTTTGGGTGCTAGTAGTACTTTTTCAGTATGATTTTCCTAAAATATTACAAAAAAGAAAAGAAAAAAAATCATCCTTATCTACCAATGTCTGCAGATAAAAAGAAAAGGACAAGAACGTTCCCCTCTGAAGGACAACTCATGGTTTTCATAATCATCCAACTGAGACAAACCAATACAAACAAAAAGCATCTTACCAAACGTCCTCATTGTCCTTGTAAACAAGACAATACAACAAAACATGAACCGACTCCTCGTTATTCACACAGCCATCTCATCCTTGATTATTTAGTCTTTCAACTGACAAATGCAGGTCTCAAATCAAAGGATCTTCACTGTTTTTTTTGTGATTAGCGTGAATACAAAACAGTCGCGTTTGTTACTGAACGGCTCCCAGCGCTCTGACTTATCGACAGAGCATTTCAGTGGCAATGACAACATTGACAGTAGCTTCCTGTGTGAGTGTAACAGTGCATCGCAAGAGCATGCACGATACGTAGTATTGAAGTTCTGTCTGAGCTGGGATGTCGACCACTGTTTGCCATGTAAGCTGAGACACTCTGCGCCGTCATCCTGCTCCATTCTGAGAAACAGAGTATTCTATCATCCCGATATCATCCACCGAAGCTCAGAAACATCCGATTTAATACGGCTGGATTAAATATAATACATACAAATAGCATGTTCAGGACTTACCACTCGATAAGGAAGTCAGCTTATACACTGAAAAGGGATACTAGCTCCTGAATGTCCTGTCCTCTGTCATCTACTCACACCGAGCCTTCCACCCGTGAGTCGCTTTGAATGAATGAGTCTTGAGTGCTTGAGCCACGATTAACAGACTCACTATCTCAACAAACAGTGAAAGGGCCACTGCGCTGGCAAGCACTTTGGATTTCTCGCTGCCTCTGAGTAGTAACAGGTTACATTTGTACAGACTGGCCCTCAAAACAAAAGATTAATAATGCAGCAGAAAAGAAAAAAAGATCCATGGCTTTTAGCAATGAATCATTTTGTTAGAGACGTGTGTGTCAAGTCCAAGACCTTCAGCTGAAGTCAACAAGGTTCTCATGTCAAGCAGGTGTGGGGGCACAGCTTTACCCGGACGAGTTCCTGCGGGAATGGACCACGTGAGTTCTCCGGGACATTGATTGGAGGGATGACCCAGTCTCTCTTCATGCGCTTCAGTGGGCTGTCCAGGTTTCGCGATGGAAATGTGATTTCCTTCAAATCCTTTGACACGGCTGGTGCTTCCTTAACCTGGAATAAAGACAGGGTTTCGTTGGAGAGACAGGCAATCACCTCTTTGCCGTAAACAAGAATACTTGGGCTGCCCGCTTTTATAGTCAGCTCGAGGGTAGTCGACAAGACTGTACCCCGTGTCAAAATAAAGTCCTCACAACCTATATTTATGAACCAGTACAGATTTATTTTGAAAGGAAAGCCAGGTCACACTCCTAGTAAAGTAAAGTTAGTTAACACGGTCGGTGCGCTGAGAAGTAGATGAGGAAATCAGGCGTGTGTGGCGTCATTTAGAGAGATGATGATCTGCTGTGTTGGAGTTTAATAAATATGACTCTTCTGGTCAGGACCTGACAGCATGAGACCCAGCAGCTTCCCGTCCTTGGAGCAGTGTACACCACTCAGGATCCTGCTTTAGTTTAAACTGAGCATCCTGATTCACCTGGTATTTGTGAATGAACGTTGAACTGGAGTCAGTAGCTGGTGAAAGCGGTCCGGGAGAAGATGCTTCGTCAGACTGCAGAGCTGACAAATGAACAGTGAAGGTCCCCGCCCAACAAATCCCAACCCTTTTCTTCTGTATTCAACTTTCAACGGTACACGTGACGATTCGCCTAGAATGGCTTTGGTGTGGTTAGTGTGGCGGCTGCAGACCACATGCTCGGCTCCGCTTTGCTTTAAATGGCGGGCCTTGTCTTATGTCTTGATAAAATGCACCCACACAGACAGAACAGCTTCCATAATGGATCTGCCATCCTCCTTCGGCTGTAATGAATGAGATTTGAAACAAAGGAGGATGGTACCTGGGAGCCAGACACTAAACACACAGATGTCTCAAATTGCCTTTGCTGCTCCAGAGACTGGAGGAGACTGAAGTTGTGCCAGAGAAAGTTAAAGTAACCTTGAACAAAATTAGACAGGAAGGAAAACGGAAAATAACATGTAAAATAAAATCAGTCTGTATCAATGAACGATATGAGGGATGTCAATGGAACTGTCACATCCCTTCAAGTAGCTGTTCCACTGCTCCCTGCATTTATCTCAGTGCTCATTGGCTGCAGCAAACTCAAAAGGTGCTGTGTGCAAACAGACATTAATTAGCAGTTTGACACCTTACAGCGTGACCCGTATCACACACCACCTTCTCAAACACCTGGGGAACTGTCAGAGAGCTTCCACTAATCATGTTTGAAATCAGATTATTCTGTTTCCGCACCCTGGGAATGCAGAGCGCCAAACACACAGATAGCTAAGGAGTATGCTTGAGAAATATCAATTACCCAATGAAAACGGGCACGAGTGCGAGCAGTAATTATTTGCAACCTGCATCCGGAATGATGAATGGCACGTTGGGTGAGTCCAGGCCAACGTACATTTATCTCTAGTGTGTGTGAGGTTCGCACCGAACCATACTCCAGACCCCCCTCCGTCTGCTGACGAGGAGACTACTTCAGAGTCCAGGAGAGTGGTTGGCTGAGTGATGGGCTGAGGATTTGTGAGCGAGTGCCTTCGCCCCTTTAGAGAAGTTCCCTGGCTCGGATGGAGAAATGCTTTCCGTGCTGTGCAGCTGAGGCTCTAATAGAGATAGTGTGCAAGGACACTCATGCTAATGAGGTTATTGTTTTGTCTTCATTGATTAAAATGTTTCCCCAAGGCCGGCGCGTTCATGGCACTAATAAAAAAATCTAATCACAGATGTGATTAAGAGATGCCCGTTTATGACCTCATAAACATGCGGGATCAGGGAAAGTCAGTCCCTGATTTCATTTTATACAAATCAAGGCAAATTCAAAATTCCAGGCAGGTAAAAACACAGAAAGTCTAGGTTTATCTGCGAGGCACAAGGATGTATCTGTCTCTGACCAAACAACAGCAGTGATAAATGGTATCATTAAAATCACATACCTGCATCCCCTATAGTAAATGAGCATCAGCAGCTAATGATGGTGTTCTGAAAAGCCATGAATCCATTCCTGCTTCGAGTGGAATTTCAGCCCAGTGGAGCGCTGCATCCGCTAACGCCCATGAAACACTTCTTTCAGCATTTACTTTTAATCTGCATACGCAAAAATATGACATCAACCTGTCCTGGGATTGTGCGTGGTGCTTCATATCTTTAACAGTTAAAGCACATTTGTACCAACGGTTTTAGCAAAAGTTCCAAGCGGTCGGAGCGGTCCCGTTGCACCTCGGCTCCTGTCAAGCAGATAATGGCTGGAAACTGAGGACGTGACCAGATCTCGAGCCTCGAGATCTTGCGACATTTAAGCGTGACAATATTCCTCGCTCAAGTGAAAAGCGGTCTCACGGGCACAGAAAAAAAAAATGTCAATGGCTTTTTTTTTACCACGACACAAACACAAAAGGAATAAAGAACTGTATCTGAACTGTACTGTATGGCCAGGAAAACTGCCATGACTGTATGACCAATCTGAGGACAGCACTTGGAGTAGAACTGTGTTACAGTTCTACACATATTGCTATTACTATGCAAGAAAAACAATAATAATTTTATTTCTTGAAAGAAGTTCAAAAGCTCCTGCATGGATGCAAGTTATAAAATAGGTCAAATTTTTTTGTGACTGTCAAATAACTTGTCCAGTCATAGAGTTTGTTTGTTTATTTTGTGAACCGAATAACGTGTATTGTCTCGTCTCTGGTCACACCCCCATTGGTGACCATCTCAATCATCCTGACCAATCAGCTGTGAGATGGTGATGGGTACCCATGTGGAGCGTGGTGCTCTGTGTCTGTGTGACGCATACAGCCACAACACACATGGCTGACTTTTGACCAGACGACAAAGGACACTGATAAATCTTTTTGCAGCTCAAATGCTGTTCTGATGTGAAGAAAGGTCCTATTTAACTCCAGTCACTCATCGACAATAAGAGTTGAGTGCTTTACTAGGTTTGTTCCTCTTTATGACAGGTTGCAATGCGCCCGTTGCTGTGGCAACAACAGCGCTTCACATGAGGTTGGTGCCTCAGTGTTCTGTACTGTACTGTTCACGGGCACTGGAGGACTGTTCTGCTGAAAGTGGGTGCACGTTTCAAGTCATGTCTGGACTGGCTTTTAAACACCAGATGATAGATGATGTATGATCAAACCATTGCATGGCGAGGATTAGTAACATACGCACATACTGAATGAGACCAGCCACGACAGAATGGATGGAGAAAAGCTTTCAGTAATTTACTCTGTGCCATTCTGTGCTGAATATAATTCCTGGGAGTCTAAAACAACTGATTTTATCTATTAGAACAGGATCACATGATTCTCTGGCACTCAAGTTAAACCCTCTCCAATAAAACTGCCTTTTGAACTTCTTTTCATTTCCTGGTTACTGATGGGCCATGTGCAGCTCTTTTTTTTCTACGCCTCCTCTGATCTTCAGCCAACGACAATGTTGACATGTGAGCACACGGTCATTCTAATTAATCGCAGATGACTGCACGGCTCGTCCAGCAGAAGAGTTAAGGCGGCTCTCTGAAGCTCAAACAGATGCTTTCTGTCTCCCAAAACGCTAAAAGTTCCATCCCTTTTTGGATGATATGGCAAATAAGTCGCACACACAACACATGCTCGCTGAAATCTTCTTTACAAGGAGCTATTTTGCATCTGCTCTCGCTACCCTCTGATTGTGTTGAGTACATGTTTGTACTCCTAGTAAATTGACACATTACCGTTCTAATTATAAAGCATCCATCCAGTCTCGTGGAACACCTGCTACAATTTAGGGGACCAGTCATGTGTGAATGTGCCGCGTGCCTAATAACCAGAAGTTGATTGATGCACGGGCTGAACTGATCATTCCACCTTTTCATCGCAGTGACACTGATACAATCAGGCGTCAGAACTGTTACAAAGGTTAGATGTAGGGCTGAAACCGTGCCGTGAGCAATTCCTTGAGGTTATGAAGGATCACCGAGGCACAAAGGCTTTGAATCGAGTCAGCGTTCGACTGCTGTTTCAACAAAAAACACTGGGTTTTGTTCATAGGACGGCCCAAAAACGTCAGCTGCTAACTGCTGTATGCACAGAAGAACACGTCGAAGAAGCAGCATCCGTAGTGACACGGGACAATGAGCACACACGGACACAACGTAGCAGAAGCGGTGAAAATTATAAAACAGAGGGAGACAAAACAAACAGTAGAGAGAAGGCCCGGAACTAAAGTTCACTGCAAAGCAGAATTAACGTAAAAAAACAGTACGACAACGGTGTTACAGCATCTCAGCCTCAAGCACACAGTTAATACATCCAGTCCACAGCGAACACACGCTAATGCAAAGAAACAGGTTAATAACTAGTGATCATCAGTTAGGACTGAAACCCACTGACCTAGGACCTATGACCTGCAATCAAATGGAGGTGAACACACATCTCATTCTCTCTGTTGTATATTTACCACTGTGCTTGAATAAAGAAAACATTTTTTATCTGATGAATCAATGGAATAATCAGTAGTATTCTTTGTTAGTGATATAATCAGCAGTTGCAGCGCTCAATAGTGAAATGTCCTCACCTGCTGGCTGGATGGGGTCAGCCTGACCTGGGTAACCCATTGCTGCTGAGTGTTGTCGTCACTGGCCTTGATCAGCAAAGGTGATGCCTGAAGCCCTGAGAGCTGAAGACCCTTGGCAGCATAAACCACCCCGTCTGCCTCTATTCGGAAATCTGATGGGTTACTGCTTTCAAACCGCAACAGACCGCCTTGGCCACAGTCGACAAACCGCACTGCAGGAGACAGAGGCAGATAGATTAAAGTTAAGAAAATTAGCCTGGCGGAGACAAAGGAGGTAAAAAAAAAGACGGACAGACAATCACACTGACAGACAGAAGGTCCACAAAGGTTTTGTGATTCTCCCTCTGCATCATACATTATTCAGTCCACGCTGTGCCCCAAAGGTATTGCTGAAAACAGGTGCAGTGGAGGAGAGAGTTGGGGGGAGAGAAAACTAAAGAAAACAGAAAAGAGACCCTTAAGGGCTATTAAAACAAATCCCCACAAGACAAAACATTCTGTTTCAAATGTAATGTGGAAATTAGCGTAACTGCTATCTGATGCGATCTGAGCTTAGTTATATAGGTTAGAGAAGAAAAAAGCCATCACATGCCAGCTTTGTTCCCCATGACATGACAGGAAAAGTCTTCCATGGATGACTGCCGCTCCTCAGCTCCATGAGGGACAGACGTGAGCGAGCATGTGATGTTTTTTTTATCGGTATGTACATGCAGAAAACACAGGAACTCAGGACACTGCAGACGGGCTGGAGTCCCACAGGTGCCTCCGTGGCGTTGGTACAACACTGTCACGAGTGAGTGACAGCGAGGCATAGTCTGTGTAACCTCGACGTGTGCGCACACACACACACGCCTAGGAACTTTGTTGTGTGATTCTTTTGTGTTGCTATGTTGCAATGGATGCCTGCTATCATGTTCATGGCATAAAGACGGAAAAAAAATTTAAAACTCCTCGCAGCCAGAGATCACAACGCTACGATACATCGATTCAGTGGCGGCTCTGCTGGTGACGCTTTGAATTATTGAAGCAGATGTGGAATTACTAAACAAAAGCCTTAGGAGGGGGGGTTCCAAATCTTCCTTTGTGCTGCTTGCTACCTCGGGGACCGTGTGATGCCTTAGAGTATCATTTGCACTCACAGCACATGTGTTTCTTGGGAAGAGACTGTAGTAGATCAGCCTGGAGACTCAAGGAAATCATCAAGTTTAACCTCCAGGCTGACTATAATAGCATCATCCAAACAATGCAATCAATTCAGCACAAATGCACCACACCCTATTACTAATAAATCTTTCAGGGATAACAGAGGTGGATTTATTATATATATTAGATTTTGTAGTGCTTGTGAGAGCAGACAGTATTTACGTAGTCGACCTTGGTCCCAGCATTGACTGTGTAGCTGCTTCATGTTTTTCCAGTGAAAAAAACAAAAAACAAAAAAAACTTCACAACAAAAACAGAAGTGGGTGTTTTATTCAAACTGAAATGGTTTTCAACAAAGTAAAAAATGAGTGTAACATATATACACCAACCCACTCTGCTAACAATTAAAAACAAGGAGGACTGGCAGTTCCAATTGCGACGATGAAAGATGATCTTAGAACTTAAACTCACTGGTTGTGCATTTGACTTCTTTTGTTCAGTTTTACTTGACAGTTTTTTCCTGTCAGTGAGGATACAGGAGAGGTGACCCTGTCCCTATCCTTCCTATCCCTCCCTCCCTACTAATTTGAAAACACCCTCTTTGGATGGAGAGGAAAAGAAATTGCCTTTTTAGACCAAATTTTAGAAAAAAATAATATGCCAGCAAATGTACATTTTGACTAAAAGTTGTAACTGAACAGTCAAATTATACTTGTGTCACTACTTGACACTATTTCAGTTTCACCCACTGCCTGGAGGTTCTCAGTCATCCAGGTCATAGGATCTTGCTGGGTTCATTTGTAGACAACTGAACTTGTAGTTCCTACAAACTACAGGTAAAGTTGCATACAGATGAACCCTGAAAGGTTTCACCCTCTGAAACACTCTGGATTCACAGATTACTCATGTGTTTAAGCACCTTTCTTTCCTTTTTCTTGTGTACAACTGGCCTTTTTGACATTGCTAACCATGGCTCTGAGATTGTGTTTAGAAGTGCACTTGACAGCAGTCAGTGAGGTGGGATTTTTTTGTGATTTAAAACCTTGTTGAGCTCAGCTCAAGCGCTAACATTGTCTGAAACTTGGCCACCAGGACACCTCTTAGAGTCTCTCCACACTGGATAAACTCCCAGCAGGCCCGAGCATTTCCAATCATAACGAATGAGAATGTCCAGCATGCGACGGTTCATTTTTCCAGGCATACTCTTGTGGATTACTAAACCACAGAAATGTATAGCTTTGCTTAAAACCTGGCTGCTGCAACGTAGCAATATCTGTGAGCACCGGCTTCCCAAACTAAAGGGCTAAAACAGATTTCTGTTCTCTGCCACACCCTATCAGACATGTCGTCATGGGCACAGCGATAAAGGCGTTTGGTGTGGAGAGAAATGCCGATGCAGCAAACGGGAACTGGGGGTTGGGGGTTAAAAAAAAGAGAGAGAGAGGTGGGAGAGAAAGAGGGACAAACAGGCCTGTCAGCAGAAAGGCTTGTCAAACGAATGCCCTGCACCGGGGCCCAAAATTATCTCCGACTCAATGATCCTATTCACAGTTTAGATGCCCCCTCACTGACAAGCAACACAAAACCCTGGCTAACCTCTCCCAAGTGCCAGAGTGCCTTTCCATTGTATGCTCCATCACGTGAAAACTCTAACTCCGACAGACACAAATAGTTAGAGTGAGATAGCAAGAGACACCGAGAGATACATTTCATTTGGAGCAGGGATTGTCCACCGCACAAGAGGCAAAGAAAATGTTCCATAATCTCCAACTTTATCCTTGGCTGCTGAGAGTTTTGGCTCCAAGTGGAAAGGCTGAAAGTCCCTCTAATGAGTTGTAAATGTGACAAGATGCAACCCTCTCATGTGAGATCCTCCTAACATACCATTGTTCATTTCTAGGAAGTGAGGTCACTGACAGTTGAGAAATACTCAGCAGAGGTGTTCAATCGGTAGCCACAGATAAATGCAGACCGGGCAAACACCCCCATGGCAGTCCCAGTTACCCTCTGCCCTGGTAAACGGTATAACATCCCGAACAAAATGCATTATTCACAAATGAATGTGACCAGGTTTAGTAGAATGGGCTGCTCTCGCAATGAGATAATGCAACATGAAGCAGCAGCTCCCTCTGAAAGTGCTGTGAGGCATTCGTGCCAGCACCACTGTTTGTAAGATCCAGTGATCTTATCCAGCCTCAGCTCTGCCATTTCGATTCAAATTAATATGAAATTCTAATTCAATTTGAAACCATGCTAAATAAAAGACCAGCATTTTCGTACGTCATAATAAAACAGCCTCAACTGCACATTCATTAATTACCCGTCCGCAATCGCACTAAACACTAAAAGCAGAAAACACTGATGTGGATGATTTAAAAAGAAGATAGCCGCCAGCTATTAAGTATTTCTATTGTCCTGAATACATGTTAAGGTTGCTAAGATGGGAAAACCAAATGCTGGTAGATTAGCATTTCCAAATGTGTGTTACGATTGTTACTGCAAACCGCGGTTATGTTTTTTGTCTCTGAGAATTATACAAAAACCAAATGGCGGAGGAGAAATAACGTCGATGCTGACAGATGTGATCAGATCATTCTGTCATGTGTCTGTACTATTGTGAATAAATCTGCTTGGAAATAGACATGCAGAATGCCCTTTTATGAATGAATAAAATACATAAAATCAAATAAATAACACATTTCAATTCAGCTATGTTCATGGTTTCTCAGCAATGAGCAATAATCATTACAAAACCTTGGAATGTTAAATTAACAAAGTGATTGTGTGTATACACATACACACATACACAAACATATACACAAACACACACAAACACACACACACACAGACACACACATGTGTATATAAAAAAAACAGTGGGAGTAGGCAAACATGGCAACTCAGAGATGATATCTTTATGTTGAATTGAAACATGTACATATTCTATTCACTCAAAGACACAGAGATGCAGATGTGCGCCTTTGATTCTGTTTTTAGAAAATACCGTATTTTTCAGAGAAAGCAAACTGCTTGTAGCTTATGCTTGGATCTGGAAACGATGTTTCCTTTAGCCCAGACTAAGCTGTTGAAGGCGTTTTACGGATGCACTCCACTTCAAATGCGCAACGCATCCCATGCATTTACAGTGAGGCTTAAAATATGTAAGGGATTTACATGTGGAAGAAAAAAAAAGCGTTTGTACTCTGTTCAACATCTCTGGCAATTAAGAAAACGAAAGAGGAACCGCATCAGAGCACACGCACATTTAACAAGCTCATTTTCTCATAGCTTCACGGCAGTGGACATCACTACGTGGTTTGTGGAGTTTATGCAGATTTTGAAGCTGTTTCTCTGTCCTAAAAACTGCTCATTGGGAGGATTATGAATAGGCCCACTGATATTGATACCACCTTCTCTTATCACACCCACTCACCTTGGAAACTGCACTGAGAATCTGAAATACCACAGCCATTTGAGTCTCCATACAACCTTGTTCAACAGAAAATGTAAAACCCGCCTTGATCACGGAAACTAGTCCTTAGGGGAAGGAAATCATTTTCACCCATTCTGATATGGTCTCATTCTTACACTTCAGTTTTTATCACATCAACACATGGTAATTTGTTCTTGGAGGGTGCAGGGAGCCTATTTGATAATTATTGTATTCAAGAGGACAATTACAAGGTGAACGGACTCCCTACCAGGCCAAGAGTCACCTCCAGCTCCTTTCTCCTGCTTTCTGTTGGGCACAAAGGCTGTGTTCCGTCCCAACACTCATTAGTCACAAGGAAGGCACTGTTAGCCCCCTCCAACCAAAGTCCTGTGCCCACATATCACGTACATGCCTGGTAGATACCTGCAGAGCTCTTACAGAGTAAAGGGTGGCTTAACGAACACAACAGCTGTGATCATCTAAAAATGACATTCGCCGCCAAGCTCTTACTCCTGAAGCAAAGTGGGCTTATCTACAAAGAATGCATACGTGGCGATAGTGAGGCTGTTTGAATAAGTGCTATTTCACTTTTGAATATTGTCCGTGACTTTAGTAGTATGGAAGAGGCACAGAGGGACAATCCGGCTATTTGCACGCGTTTGTTGGGGAAATGAAACTATTCTATGTTTTGCCGTCCAATGACAGCCGAGCATTGTGTGGATTACTGTGTCACTACAGCCGAGAGCTGATAAGGCTAAGCTACACCCTTCTGCAGTTATCAACATATAGCTACAGGGATTTTGTTCTGTGGGTTATTGAGACGAGCGGCTTGATGCCTTAGCGGGGTATTAAACTGACCACATTACCGGGATGTCAAACGCTCTTAGTCTTCATGATGCCCTTCAACAAAGCTATGCAATCCCAGAAAAAAAATAATAATAATAACAGGGCAAAGATCATAATAAAACTGACAATCACACAGTAATATTACTGCTAAATGTTTTTTTTTTTAAATGTACGTACATTTAAAAATAATTTTGTTTCTATGTGTTAAAACAATGTATTGGTTGTTTTTAAAGAATTCTCACCATATTTGATGAAGGAGTATCATATAATAGCAGCATATCCTCCTTCTAACATTGTCAAACCTAGTCTACAACACCCAGTTGGCAGAACCCCTTAAATGTAAATCACTTACTAGAAATAAGGTACTGGACCTTCTGTTCCAGACAGCTACTCTATGACCCCATCGTCTTCTCAGAGAAAGGTCACTGGCTTTTAATTGCTTCCTATAACTCTAATTCACGGACAAACTGCTGCCGCTGCTAACTTTGTCCAGCCTACAAAATGCATTACTGAGTAACAGAGAGCAGCAGCGAGGGCTGAAGAAAAAAACAAAGGGAGGTTAAGTTACAAAATAAAGAAATCCAAATGTGGCTGGAGTGAGAGGCGTGCTGAGTCATTGAGATGCTACTTTAGGAATCAGACTGTGAATATTACACTGGTTAAGGTGTCTGCTCACATTAGCTTCTACTGTTTCTGGATTAGAAATGTCAGACAAATTTGAACAAAAACTCAGTTAGTTGAAACAATCCTGCAACAAGCGATCCATTTACAACTAAAGACAGTTACTGCTTTGTTTCTATTGTACATCTGACTGAAACAGTTATAGTTCAGTGATTCAAACAAATCTACCGCCTGTGAACAGTTTAATGGAAATTATGACATTTTCACAGGCATGTTTAGAAGCTGTACAGATGTATTACTTACAGATGTTTGTTTTTGGTACAGTATGGTTACAAGGTCCTTGTTTACCATATTTATACTTTATGCTTAGTAACAGTATTCAGAATTGATTTGTCACGTTTTTTATTCGTTTATGCAGTGTCACGATCTGTCAATCTATCAATTTTCTACCCCCCCGGTTTGCACACTAATGGCCAATAAAAAATGTTGAATGGAATGAATTACTTATAACTAAGGGTGTAGATTGATATTGAACATGAATTACACAAATTGAAATGTAAAGACAGAGAAGAGGCAATGCCAACAATGCCAATAACCCTAATGGTGCTGGTTCCAAGCTGAGCTGATGTTTTGTACTGAAGCAGATCACGAGTGCTGGGCCCTAAAGCTGCCTGAGTGCAACCTGTAATATGACATTATTCGCTCCTTTTGATCTCAAAGGCACAGACTCCGAGCTGTTTAGTTATACTCCTTGATCATTTCTGTCAGAATACCAACATTAAAATCAAAGAGACAAAGAAGGAGGTCAGTGATGAGGTATCCTCTGCTGGCATGTTAACGGGGTCTGGTCGGGCGTTTAATCACTCTGCTATGAGTTCCTGTTTTTGACAAGAACACGCTCTGAACTGTACAAATGATTGTTTCACAGGAACAATCATTATCGAGTGCTTTTGATGCAAAAAAAAAAATGTAACTGAAAGAGAATAGGTGAAGCCGGTCCTCTTCTGCTGTCACCAACCGCAAACTGTGTGTTAAATCATATCTAGTTCATCTCTGCTCTGCAGGTTGCAGGATTTATTGTCACGGAACAGTGTGATAACAGCATGTTTTCTGGGCAGTTTTTTTGGGAGAGAATGCGTTGTAACAAAGAGCCTTGTGGCTGGTGTGTATCACAAGTTTCCACTCCAGGCCACAAACTGCACAGTTCATTACCAACTTGATTTCCACTAAGTAAAGCTTGTGCAAATGAATGAGTAAGGAGACAAAGAGATTTCCTGGGAGACCACCGAGGAAATAATTTTGATAGAATTAATGCAGTGATGTAATAGGCCGGGATTATGCTCTGACAAACTGTCAAAGCCTCTGTGTCATTACTTGACATGCAGTCAATTAACCACTGTAAGCGAGCAGATCCAACAATCATCATCATCATAATAATAATAATCATGTGGGACATGGGTAGGCTGCCTGTCTTTTCATGTAGTACCCCCCCCACACACACATACACACACACGCGTGCCCTCACACTGCTGTTGCAGCAGGACAGGGACAATATGAATCGTTATTTGATTTGTGTCTTGGTATAAATGTTGCCGATCACTGGCTTGTGTTCTCTTTAACACATTAATGTATGTGCACAGTGATAAAGAGCAAAACACAAAACAGGCTTGGCAGATAAAACACAATGGCACTTTATTATCTTGTGATATTCCAGGCAATGGAATGGAACAATGGACTAAATGGACTAAAACTACAATGCACATGCCATGTACTAGTAACAACAAGTCAATGCAACATCCTGAGATGGAAATTGGTTGAATAAGCCTGTTGTAGACAGAATATTCTTGTCTATCTATAGATGTCTAAATATTTCTAGTCTCATTACTTAGTTTCATTCATTTGAAGCTGAACACACTTCCTCAAGTGTAATCAGTTGAACTGCAGCTTGGTTCTAAACTATATCCTTTAAAATGAACTCCTTCACAACAATCGTGTGTTAGAACTAGCCCTCTCCCGTTGCCACTCTCTTCAACTTTGTCTAATGCATGTCGGACTGGTTGGACTTTCCTGCCTGAGGACTTGGGCCTGCCCACTTAATGCCCGAAATGAAACCACTGAGTGAGCAGGTGAATGTTTTGCCAGCAAAAGACAGCAAAGACTGCAGTCGACTGCAAGGATACACTACAGTCTGTTACCAGATATTTGCATAGAAAACATGTTATGTTTGCCAACACCTGGAACTCAACAGCTGAGCATTAAGCCCAATTTTGACATGACATGGCCCCTACACCGTACCCTATGCATTTATATTTCAGCGTCTGTCTGCATAGTTGGATGTTGAATCTTGCAGCCGATTTTACCGGTTGTTGGTGTTTTTCTTTGTTTACTTAATGTGATAGTGACTGAAGGTCAGCAGATCCTGTTACCTATTGAACCCTATTTGTGCACATGAGGTAAATGCTTGCACAGAACATGCTGGATCAGTATAGGATCTGTAAAGCTTGATTTATTAATCTGTATATCAAATATTTCTACATTTGATTTATACATCTGTGTCAAATTGGCGCCGTACAGCTAAGGTTGGTGGAGCAGCAGTGGCAGTAAGATCTGGTCACTTTCGGTCGCTGTTGCTTGAGGTAAAACAAAGAAAAACATGTGAACCGGAAGAAAAAAAACACAAACATATAAATGCTCACAGTGTTAGCGGGCAGTCATGTAGGCTCGGCTACGTATAAGAATAAAGTCATCAGTGGTTAAAAGATGTCCTCGGCCATTGGGTGAGAATTTGGATGAATGAATTTTGATGACTTCAGCACATTTTCAGAGACCTTCCTCAATGATCAACATGAGATGAGATCTAATCTGCCATTAGATTACAAAAGAAGTAAATGCTTGGATGGAATTATCAAATTCAGATACAAATGAGTAATTAACCAGACAGTGAGAGCTCATAAACATGTATGGATTAGGCATCGCCTCCACCTTTATAGGGGAATTTTGTGGCTGCTTTGCAAACGTCTGTTGTCAATCAAATCCGTTCAAATGAACAGCTCAGGTAAAGACTGAAACGGTTCACTGCATCCAATTACAAACCTAAGCGCGCACGCACACACACACACACACACACACACTTATTTGTGTACTTACAATATAGTTGCACAGCAATTTAAGAGATTGTGTATGGCGTGTGTGTTTGTGTGTGTGTGTGTGTGTGTGTGTGTGTTTGGAGGTTGGGGGGGTGATGTTCTGACAAGCATACGATGTAAAAGAAAAGCAGAGAACGTATAAGCTAACGTACAAGCTAATACAAAGCTAATGGAATTGCTGTTCCTCTAAATTTTCATGTGGAGAAGCTGGGACACAGAGAGAAAGAAGGAGGAGGCATGTGAATCCTCTTTGGCCGAGAAACAAAGCAGCAGACAAAGGAAGATGAGGCTGACAGCCACTGGAGAAGACTATTATGCCGAACGATAAGGGCTTCTGACTCTCCTTCAAAAAAAGGAAAAAAACAAACCAAAATGAGTTACAGAATGATTCTCGCAAGCAAACAGATTTACAAATACTCCTTTAGTGGAGCACTATCACACATACAAATACATATTCAAAATGTAGTCACTTTCCTAGGGGGATAGTTTAAAAGAAAAATGCAAGTTCAAGAAAGCAAATGAGCCATGGTGCTGAGACATTACAGTCAGAGCTACCGACCATTAACCTCATTTTACTCCGGTTATTCTAGAGAACGCCATATGAAGAAGATAAACTCACATAACAACCCCCAAAGCTGCAGGGGCACTCGGTTTGTCATGGGGAATTTTAGGGGGGTGTTTAAGGGAGGATGTTTTAAAAATGCCTCTAAACGATGACGGCATACAGAAAGGAGCTTCTTCAAACAGTGGGATTAGGACATCTGCCAATACACAGGGTGTGAGCATTAGCCATTGCTTGTTGGAATCAATACATGTCAAATTCCACTTGAAACACAATTAGCCCAGAAAACAAAGAAGAAGGGGAAAAAAAGGCAGAGTGAAGATTAAAGACGAGCCTTCAAATCAAGCGCATCCACAGCCTTTCTGACGCACGGCAGCTTCTTCTGTTCTGTGTGACGCTGCAGGAAGACAACAGAGGAGTGCATACATTTGTATATGCCTTTGCAAAGCCTGTCTTAATGTGTCAGACGTGTCACTGGCTTTCCTACTGTGACGGTTCCTGGAAGCATCAAGCTTCCGCTGAGATCTGCACTGCATTTCACTGCTGATCTACTGTGACCTGCTGGACCCTCCCCCAACCATAGTTTGAGCTCAGAAAGGATCAGCTGAGTGAAATAGAAAAAGGGGAGGAGGGAGGGGTTTTTTTTCATTGGCGGGGAGGACAGTGCAAGATCTACTAGTAAATAAAGTATTTCCCCCAAACCCTGAATGAGTAATACTTGCAAATATAAAACACAAACCTGTAGATGTGCAGCAGTCAAAGATATTCATTTTAGCCTATTTTTTAAAAATGTTATTAAGCAACATAATGTAAATTCATATGTAATAATGACCCAATATTATTCATTATGCATCAATATTAATATGAATTGGTTATCTTCAGATGTCTGTAATATTAAGTTACTTACAGGTAAAACTGCAGCTGAAAACGTTGTGTCGCCAGAAAACCTCGTTCCAACCACTGACAGTACAACCCAGTGTTGTTGATTGCAGGGGATATTAAGCTCGTCAATATCATTTCAGGCTGACAACCCCAAAGCCTTGGATGTTTGCAGGAAATCTTCACTGAAGCTTCAAAGCCTCCACACAATATTGAAGACCGCCCAAACATCAGGTATGATGTTCACCGACAAGGCAACATAGTTTAACACATTCGTAGACCTTGAGCTGTTTGTCTGAGTTGGAAGGAAGATTGGTGCATTGTGTTATACAGACAACTCATGCACAATTCTGGGTTTTCTATTGATCCTCGTGTCTTTGTCTTTAATGAAGCAGCTCAGTCTCTCGCACTTAGTGCAGCATCAATTTGGAGGCGCCTCTTTCTATCACAGCTCCTCACTTTCATATGCACTACATCTCTTTTATTTCTTCGCAGAGGCAATTTAACACAATCCAACCAACCAAATTGGCATACTGCATTGGAATCTCACCTATACAAATCTTGCAAATAGACTTTAAGCAGTGCTGGAATTACACAAGCAAGCCATCTTTAAACCAATAGGTATCCATTGGAACGTATATGAAATTTTCCTGTGTAACAGGAAGACGTTGCTGCCCGTGTTAGCATTGTGTCGTTTTCCTAGCTGCAGAAAGACAATACAACTCGGAGTTCTGAGTCCAAGATGGCGTGTCAGTATTTTGCCCATTTGAATTACATGTACACACAGAGACACTGGGTATGTTGTTTATGTGTAGTTGTGTGGGAAATACTGTGTAATGTGTTGCTTATCAACTAAGAACAAGAAGTCCTTACCAACTATTGCCTAATTGGAACGCAAACGACACTCAACTTTTCACTGTAAAATTGTGTCACTGTGAGATGTGAGACAAACTCTGATATCAGCTGCAACTGGAACTATAAAACCTAAGCTCATTAAGAAGAGAACAGACACTATTTTTACTGTAAGATCTGGAATTCCTTTCACAACCCCCCCTCTAAAGCGAGCCACACTAAAACTGCAACATCAGGTGTGAACAATTAGTATTGGCATTGGTCCAGCAGCAGGAAGCACCTCCTTTAACATGTATTATCTGTGTTAAGGCAGTAGTAGAGCACTGCAATGTGGGGAGCACGGCTGTGTGACTGGACTCAGAGAGAGCGAGCCCTTGTACTCCCATGTAATCAGCTGAACTGAGCGAGTTCGGAGAAGGATCTGTGCAGCTGTGATTTATTACAGACACAATGAGTCCCAGATTAGGGGAAGTGGAGGGAGGGAGGAAGGGAGGGAATATGGGATCGTAGGGCACGAGGAAGGGGGTGGCGGGGGACGTGGGGGGCAGCAAACACATCTGTCCTCAGTTTGTCTGCAGCTATAACATCCAACCACAAGCATGGCCATGTACAAATCTGTCTCCGCTTGTAAAGTCCGCCTGTGGAAATGTTACCAGACCTTGGGTTTCTAACACCAGAACTCATGGGAATAGTCTGTCGCTGTCGTGTTGTGCCAGCAACCTTCTTCGGGGTAACACCAGCATCAACCGCATTAGCATGTAGCACCCGGGATGTTCTAAACAATAATCTGGACAGCATTTGCAAGCAAGCATATTTGCCCTTTGCTATGTTGATAAGAAAATAATTTAAATTGCCTTTAGCGCACATTTAGAGCAGATCACAAAATTGCATTTAATTACGAGTTAAACTCCAGGCAGTCGTGCAATTAATCACAATGTTACAACCTATGGATTGACAGCCCTGTGTTCACCACAGCTGCTGGGTTCAGATAGAAACAGCAAGCTCCAAACATGACATACCTGTCCTCAGCTCTTTCTCCTTTGTTACAAGTAGTGCAGTGCTGCAAACGATATGCCAGCATGTTTCTTATGCCAGGAGCTATGTTACGTTGCTTTAAATTTGAAAAAAATTCTGTCTGATGTGTCAATAGTTGTCCGATCACTAACAATGCTTTCAGACCAGACCTGACAGCTCACCCCTCTTACATCACCCACGAGAGGAAGAGCGGAGAGATGCTGTCTTTGGGGTCATTTTGCTGAAAATCTCAGGCAAACATACAAATGAAAGTCCACAGTGTGTTAAGCCAACAAGATTCATCATGAAGACGTTCACCACTTCCATTAGAGCTTACTGAAAAGCCTTTCTATCTCCCTTAGAACAGCTTATGCATAAGGAGTGATTAAACATCAAACCAAACTGTTTCAGCCTAATCCACCACCCGTCTCCTGATATGCCTCCCTGTTTGTCGTACTTTCTTATTTAACATATAAATAAATCGAGACAATCTGACTCCATTCGGAATTAATCCCACAATAAGTTGTCATATGAAAGTAACATTTCCTGTTACAGCTGGGAAGATTTTCCTTTGATAGGATACGGGCGAGAAAAGCCAGAAGTGAATAACTGATTTCAGTTACGATGAATACGGGTCCGCTCTTTTATTACAACCGAAAGGCCAGAGACAAAAATACACAGCCAAAATGTTCCATTATAAGAAAAAAAAAAAACCATCAAGGTAAAAGGGCTTGAATGGAGTGGGAGTTTGAGTCCTTCTTAAATGGAGCACAAGGCTTTGCTCAGAGGACTGGTTGGTAACTGCAGCATGCACTGAAAAAGTACAAGACACAACTTAACAGAGGAGGCGCGAACTGCAAAATGGAAGAAGAAGAAAAAGAAGAGAAAATGGCCCAGGACCAACTGATAGATTAAAAAGTTTGGGACAATGCCAAGTAGAAACCTAAGTTCACTGAAAAGCAGGATTAGCGTAACACAACGGTACAACAACACCAGGCACATGGTAACCAACATCCCCGTGAACATAAATCAACGAAGAAACGTGTTCATAAAATCTACCTGTGTTTAAATGAACACACATTGTATTGTCTCTGTTGCATATTTACCATTTTTATCTGATTAATCGGTGGAATACTCAACCAATGAAATAATCAATGCTCCTTTGAGGGGCATGCAAGTATATGAATAGCAGGTTTTGTGGAAGGAAATGGGCCTATTTGTTCATGCCAAACACACTAAGAGGAGTGATGTGGTCGCTGTGCCTCGTTTCATTGCTGCTTCTTAACCACATGCCTCTGAGTCAGCAAAGCTATTTATTCCCCAAACACCTAATCTGAAAATATTCATTGGCTGATGAAATCCCTTCATAAAAAGTAAGCTCATTATTTATTGTTTTAACTAAGTGTATTGGCGCCAAGTGTGTGAAAATGCCTGGTAATAATAATAAAAACAATTATAGCACTGGTGTTTTATTTTTTGTGTCGGTCTTCAGTGGTCAAGGGTATGACACAGCTGCTTATTAGCTGATATGGTCTCCTCCATTACTCTATTTCCTTGAGGACCACATCAGACAAATCCCACAGAACACACGGAGACTCAAGATGTACAGCCAAATAACTCTTATTATATGAATTCCATAATACGTGTCTGAAGCCCTGCATGGTTGTTGATGGAAGCAGTAAAACAAACTTTAATATCACAGTGTGTTCCAAGTGTTAATGATCAGTTCTTTGGGCAGTTAGGCTGTAACTCACCGGCTGTGGCCACCTTGCCGCCAAAATAGACTATAATTCTAATTTAATGCTGCATGTGAGGGCTGAAGATAGGGCGGGTGAATTTTATTTCCAATTAGAATTTTGGCTTGAGATGAGAGTCGGAGAGTCTTTGATCAACGACCATGTTCGTCCGGCAAGAATGTCTGAGTTTACATATGAGCACCCGTCATTCTACATTTGCTGTGTCTACGAAAGGCCTATATGTTGGTGAGACCAGAACAAGCAGAGCAAAACACGACATACATGGCAGGTTATGAGATCGCAGACCGCAAGCCAGCTGTGTCGGTTGATCCTGCGGAGGCCTTTCAAGCAACATGTGGTTTGAATCAAAAACACACAGTCATATGGACATTTTTTAAGCAAACAATGTTTCATATGTTTCCAGATGCTAGATTAATAAAACACATGAAAGATTCCATGTAGAAATGCAGACTGCACATATGTGATAACTTAATTCAAAGGCACATTTCAAAAGGAAAACAGTGGCCAAGTGTTTTAGCAAAATAAATCATCTGTTCTCAATCTCATTTTGAACAGCTTTTGACATAGAGGCTCATTTTAACGACACAAACTTGCGCATTTCTCCGTTTTTTTGACGCCCATGAACATGCTGTTCAAGTGGGTAATATACTCCAGGCAACAAAGTGGTTGAATTAAATCCAGCTATCCCTGCCCATTCTTGTCAGCACGAGAAGGTGTTGTGTTAACAAGGCAAGGGGACTACAAGCTGATAGCAGTGAAAAACAAGTCTACCATTACCTCCGGCACATCTCGATCCAGACCCACCCAACAGCTTCCACAGGTCTAAGTATGCATTTAGTTTATTAAGGTTGAAGGCCAGCCCATTTCAAACGCACCAATCCAATTAACTTTGCAACTTTTGTTTACTGAAGTGCAAATAGGGTGATTAGGAGAGGGAGGAGAGAGTGTTTTTCTGTCTTTGGTTAAAACAAATAGGTAAAATACAAAAATAAAAACACCTCACTGAGCAGGCAAATGATAGAGTAAGAAATAATAATCAACACAGGTTTGAGGGACCCCTTCACTACAGGCGTCACTAAAGACCACACATCACCTTGTATTATGATCTACAGCCGTTTCCTGTACATGTGATAGTATGTTTGTAGGCCAGGGTATCTCTGCACCACACAGCTACTTATGGTGGTTCTTTGTGACACATTCTTGAATAAAAATGAGCCACTTCTGCAGTTTGGACTTGGAAAACCTTTCAGATTTTGTGCTGCCTTGAAAGGAATTGATGTATAAAAATGTAAAAAACAAAGCTTCAGTTGATATTCAGATACAGTCTGGGAAAGGGCGTTGTCCATGAACCTCAGTATGTTGTTCCATCCTGTGTTGCACATCCCCCCATCTTTTGTGCACAGGGACAATAACTGTGCTTGGGAGGGGGTGGGGGGGGCGGATCTACATGGCTGACAGGGAGGATCTGGTTACCTTCCCAACCAATGCCATAACAACATATGGAGGAAGCTCTGTTACATGACAGCAGGTCTGCCAGCCGATGGCGTCCTCTACGCTGCTCAGATGCCTCAGGATGTTCTTTTTTTTGTAGACAGTAACCCACATAACACAAAGTGTAGGAAGCATTTTGCACAGTCACCTCAATAAACAGTCCACTTGAAAATCAAAAGTGTCTGCAAAGGCTTTTTATCGTGTGTGCAAGCTCACAAATACGAACACACACTTCCTCAAAATAAACTGGGTGCATAAACTGTGCAAAAATAATTGTATCCTCACTCTCTTTTGTATACTAATTTCCATAGTGTGGGTGTAAAGGGGTCAAAGATCATCTCCATCACAAATCCCTTTGAGTGAAGACTCACAATGGACAGGAGCTGAATGCTTTTAGCCCGGCAGCAGAGGGGAGAGCTGCTCCTCCCTCAGTGCTGTGTTCCTCCATGCCAGTGCCCACACCTCTACTACATCCTATTATCCACACAGTTTACTGTTTTTGGGGGGAAATCACACAGCTAGGACTGTAACCTGAAGCAGTCGATAGCATATCAGTTGTCTACCCAGAGAAAGGAGAGCTGTGTAAGAGAAGAAGCAGGAATGGATGGAGGGGAGAAAGAAAAAAAACTTTGTGAGACAAAGACAAAAAACGGGGGGGTTAGAAGTACCAGCTCTACATGTTATATTGTATCCTGGTCCATGGTGAAAACCGTGGGGCTTCTTTCAGTTGTCACATTAAAAAGACCCATCCATCAGAAACAGGGGTCAGCGTAGTCCCCGCAGACTGAGAGAGAGGAGCTATTCCGCTGTGCTGGCCAACACTCCTAAACCCTGCTTGTGTAAATAACATTTCCATTGGCACTCATGGCCTGCAAGCAAACCATCCATAGCAATGCAAACAATACAGATCAAAGTCAGGATGGGTCGTAGTGAGGATTTTTGCACTCTAACCAAGTGTAGCTAAGCAGAGATTTTACTACCCGTTAGCGTGAGCAGCATTCAGAGTTGTGTTTAAACGTGCACTTCCTATAAAGTTCAGTCTCTTTCACAGAACCCTGGAATCAGAAGAATCATTTTGAAACACTTACTGTTTTACAGGTGGGAATTAAACATCAATACGGACTATTTTGCCAAAGGCCTAATAATTTAGTATGCAGGCCTCAAAATTTGCAGCATGTACTGTGTGTGACTGCAGGTAGGGAGTTGAGTAGATATAGCACTGCCTTCCATACCCAACAGTTTGGGCAGGAATGACAGGACAGCTGTAGTAACCGGTACAGAAATACCTAGAAACGCAAACATTTGTCCCTCTGCCTCACTGGAATCCACATTAGGAGGTCATCAACATTACAGAACCCCCCCAAGCCATACCCCCATAGCAGCTGTGCACCAAGTTTTACTGCCCAAACACAAACAAAGGATAGGGTGTGAAGAGAAGGATGGGTACAGCCACGGCACACGCCTTACAGTAACAGCGCCTGCAGCTAAATAAATTATCATTCGATGACAGAAAAATCCAGGGGATCAAGAGCACAGTTATGTGTATTTACTGAGCACGTGGGCATCAAGATGAGAAAGGAGACAAATGGAAACATGAGAAGCCCCATTTGCATCATAAATCAATCAGGATAACATGGGTCAGGTCGTGTGATCCTACACAGAATACTGAAATGTTTGATGTTGTCCTTGCATATGTCCAACTCAATCACACTAAGGTCCTCTGCTCAAGTAGACCAGAGGGAGCCAAGCTCCTCAGATCAATGTAACATATGGAACACACCAAACTAAAAGGGAGAGACGCCAACGGGATAGATTTAACCATGGACAGACAGCTGGTGCCTGGAGCTATGACAGCGGAGAATTCTTATGGAATTCTATTCCTTTTTTATGGCTGCAATTGTAGGCAAATTGTGGGGATTGTCTGGTAAAAGCATTAAAGGCTTCATTTTATTGCTTTGCTAGCAAAGAGCAGGCCATTTTAATGAGGGACAGTGTCCAGCCCACGCTCTTCTACATTAAAGGTGCACGCTGCCTCAAATCCACATTGGACCCTCAACCACATCAGGGACAGCTGGCCCCTTCATCTACAAACATGGCCAATTACCAAGTCCGGGGCCTGGGAATGTGCTTCGCTTTATAGTTCCAATGTATCAGAACATAGAATCCCCTGTCTATCATGGCTACATTAGGTTAGATGACAGGAGGCCCATCAGACCTAATACGCCTTATCCTTTACAGAGGAGGGCCATTAAACTGCTCCTACCACACCAGCACATCATCTCCCAGTCTAGTGAATTAAACAAATGAATGGCGTCCTCTGTATTACAATTAAAGCATAGAATGACATGAAACTATGAAGCTTCTTCATTAAAGCTCTTACCCAACGGTACTCCGACCAGGGCCCAGTTAAACTCAATTACAAATAATTTGTAATTCAGACATCTGAAGTGCAGATTTTGTTTCACCCTTTCAATGTCAGTCTCATATACTGTCCTGCAATATTCCTGCCTCTGAGCCATCTTGAATGGAGGGTGAGAGTAAGGCAGGTTAGAGAGACATTTTAGTTGCCCCTGACAACCTAGGCCTATGCCAAGTTGAGCCCTGCTCATTTAGGTCCCCCCCTCCTCCTTCATTCCACTCTTCCTCCGTCAAGGTGCGAGCTCCTGCTTTTATTACATCCCCTCCCCCTTTCGTTACAAACACCGCCGTGTTATCCATGTCAAATCCATTGGAGACAGCCTGAGGAAGTCAATATGGAGCCAATAGATTCTCTGCTCTCACCATGGAACTCCTGAGGCAAGGAAGGCACACAGAGCTGAAACTATCATGGGCAGCTCCAAACAACTGGGCATGGACATTTTTTAAACACAATATATTCACCATACATGTTACTGTCATTTTTTCACACATTCATGCACTTTTTTCGTCTGTACAAATAAAATAGCAACCCCTCATGATGAAATGCTTATCAGGACAAAAGTACAGAAATGAGAATAGCAAACCAAACAAAAAATAAAACCAACTTAACACAATGATTTCACATAATGAAAAAAATGTTGTGTTAAATGAAAACATAAAATTGACTAAATAACATTTATATTTCCCCCACCGTTCATAACAGCAGGAGTTTTCCAAAAACAGACACTTATGTTTAGTGTCTGTTGAAAAATATTTTTTGAAACCCAATTCATGTCCTGCTAGATAAATGTCTGATGTTTTACTACGGAATAAGTTGGTCAAATGTGTCTGGCAGCAACAGCAGAAACATTGCTAATGCTAACATAAGCATGCACACACAGGTGTGTAATAAAACCAAAGTATTTTATTTTGTAGCGTCTCTTCTTGTGTATCGTGTGTTTTTTCTATAGACCTGTTAGCAGGTAGAGGGACTCTGTTTGCTGCTAGCATTGTTTGACACTTCTGGGTGAAATGGAAAAGGCAAAATGGTTAAAAACAGAGGCTTATCTCAAGAATGACAATATAGATTGATGGTAAGAGTTCATCAATTGGATTGGATCATTGCTTAACCATCCGATATGTTGATGTGTGGATCATTACACCCCGAGTGTATAGAAGAACAAATACTGAATCAGAAGATGCTGCAGAAATATAGACAGATCATGCATTGTTTTCTGCAGGCTTTTTGTGGCAATTAACACCTGCCAACGGCTTTTCACCTTCCTGTCCTGAGCCGCAGGTGTGAGAACCCCAATGTGTGACCTGATGAAAGACACACTGCCAGTGCAGTGCCAAACAGTCATTTCCCCTCACTGATAGGCCATTCTTTATTTAGCGTTGCCTAAGGAGGTACACTTAGCCATCACACAGACTAACGCACACTGGTGAAAACACTAAAAATAAACCATCCCCACCAGCACAGCCCGCGAGCCACATACTGACAACAGCAAAATATATATACCCCCCGGATAAGATAATGACATTTAACACATGGGGCACAAATCAAGAGAGGGAAAACACTGAACATTGGATGCAAGATGAAATTATAAAAAGCAAACTATACAGAGCTACTTCTCCAACTACTCCTGCTGTTCACCCAATGGCCGGAACTCGAGAAGAGACAGTGAATACTAACAACGTAGTCAAGTGTCCCCTGGGCCCTCTGTACAGCAACATGGCACAGAATCATACATGAGCAACTTTGACAGAAAAAAAAAAAAAAAGGAAAGAGAATAGAGAACAGAAATGGAAAAAACAGAATAGACAGATGAGCAGAAAACAAATGTAGAGGTAGGGGGATTTTCAATATGACAGGGGGTAGTTATTTTCTGGCAACAGCTAGCCTTTTACCAACAAGGGTCCTTTCATATTTCCTGTGAACAGAGACAGAGACTCCTATTAATCCCAGAGGGAGGGCTCATCTCAGGCTTCTCCTCCGCACATAAATTACTCCTCTTATGCCCTTCCTCCCATTACTGCTCAGTGTTTACAGCATAAAGAGAAAGTACCGAATGTAGAGGAGCCAGCCACACATCTTTAATGTGTTTGGCCAGTCTTCAGTAATGTCGGCGCTAACGTACAACACATGTGCCAACGTTTGCTTCGCTCCAAGCCACAGTCAGGAAGCTCCGGCAACCCCGTGCTCTCTGTCCCTCCTCTCCAGCCACTTTTCTGTTTCCTTTCTGTGCATCTACCTCATACGGGGAGAGTGAAAGCTCTGCCCAGCTGTCATATTTCTAAGTGGATGACACCCACTCAGACGGGTAGAAAACATGCCAATCCCCACTCATCCCGCACAAAATGGAGTTGAAGAGTGGCGCACAGCTGTCCATACAGACATACTTAGACCCATTGGTGATCCGATGAAAGGCATCATGAGCAGCTAAGGAACCATTCTCTCACCTGACAGGCACTTAGAGAAAAAATGTGCAGTTAAAAGAGAGATGGGAGTGGAAATTGGGAGAAACCAAGACAGGAACATTACAAAACATACCTCTTACGTATGCATGTGCCCAGTGTCTGGCCTTCTTATTTCAAACAGACACAAATCAATGCTGGTGCAATTGCATTTTCCAAGCACACTGCAGACAGACCAATGAATGATTGCCAGGATTAGAGGATAGACTGAGGAGGGGCTCGACGCTGAATTGGCTGTGGCCAAGTTTTCATAGAATAGCGCTCCAGCTGTCAACAAGGTCCAAGATCTACTGCTCCATGCACATTCCCTATATGAGTGCTCGTTTTGATGGTTTGCCAACCAGTAAAAGCAACACTGTCAGGGCCCACGAATGTACATCACTGTAATGTGACAATACGTCCATCTTTTAACGCAGGATATTTATCAGTGCCGTTGTCCCTTTCATGTACCATGAATAAATGCTGTGTGTAGCGTGTGTAGTTCTGTCATTGAAACAAAGGACAGCTGACTATAAACACGTTCATATATTTCTAAAGATCTGCTCCACATGTAACTTCCCAAAGTCCCAAAAGAATTAATATACATACATTTAGGTCATGAATACAAAATCCAGTCATCTTTAACAGATGTTTACAAGAACAATGTGAGCCAGTGATGCCTACTACAGTCTCTCTGCTACTAACCCTGGTAAACGGAGAACAATGTCTTGTTTGTGTCTTTTGACCTCGTCTCTCACAGACCACACACTCTTACGGGGAGAGAGGGGAAACATTCAAATGAGTTCACCGCTGTTGTTTTTCCGCTATTTATCTAATAAGATACCCTTTAAAAGACAAACTGTGTGTGAGAGTGTGGCGGAGGTGGCGGTGGTGGGGGCTGCTTTAAACAAACACCTGATGTGTTTATGTCCTTGGCCTGTCATCCAGCGCATACTTTCAGGAACAGCTTGAACTGTTATTTTTTTTTCAAATAGTCTGTGGCTTCCAATTTATTGTTGAACAATTACAACATTATTGTCCCTAATGGCTTCTCTTTGTCTCAGTTGATGTATACACGTCCAATGTCAAGATGGACAATAAAAAGCAACTGTGTGATTGGCAGAATTGTCAATTACTCACACATATTCTAAATCATAGCATGTAGAAAAGAACATTGTGCGTGTGTAGAGGTAAATGGAATTAATCCTTCACTAACACCCATCACCATGGCAACAAATCAGAATGGTGACTCAGGCCATGTCCACACGTACTTTTTCGTTTGCATCCAAGTGCATCGACAGGCTGTAGTTGATACTGATCATGTTCAAACCGAACTGGATCAGTATGTTCTGATGTGCGAATGCAGCATTGCAACATTGCTGTTGTCAGGCATCGGGGGAACACCTCTATAAGGAATTTATGCAGATTGACTGCCCAGACGGAGGCCCGCGTATTCAAATTCCTTCACCACGAGATCTGGTTTCAAAAGAGTGCGTTTTGGGCCAGGATCCGTCTGAACTATTGGCCTAAACAATGCAAAATGTGTGTTTACACACCGAGCGTCTCCGTGTGGACATGGCCCAAGACAGCTTTATTGTGTGTGGTTGCCTGCTTTGATAGCTCAAACAACCAGCTGTGTTTTAATTCATTTAGTTGAGATAAACTGATTGTGACTTCATGTACTTTTCCTCCTGACAGATTCACTACCTTTAAGGAAGGTGTTGGGTGTAAAGTATCTGGTCCCAGACTACAAATGTGTCTGGGTTAGAAAATGAACTGAGGATTTAGAATGACAACCAGTTTTAGCAGCAGGGTGAACATACCCTAAGTGCATGTTCTCTCCATCAGCTGGCACCCACTTGTCCATGGTCGCCACTAGAGTTGTAAGCTTCAGCAATATGGAGCTTTTCAAGTTGAAAATAGCCCTCCCACTCATACATGCCCCTGTTACCCACAGGCATAGATAACACAAATTTCCATTTCTGTAAGTACTGTATATTTTGGTAAGTACACACAAATAAATTTCACAAACAAAGAATGCAGTGCAATCACACACAGCACACACACACACACAGTAGTTCTTTTACCACATATTCTGGGGTAATCTCACTGCAAAAAAACAAATACCAGAAAAATTCCCCTCGAACTGAATAGTGCTCAAGATGGCTGAAGCAGTATTAGTCATTCTCACTTTGTTCTTGCTCTTGGACTCAGATTAATAGCCAAGCCCACTTGTAATATCTATTGCATGTTTATGAAGAGAACAAATGTTGAATATTTAAAATTTACTCAAAGTTGAACTTTATTGGAGATACAGAATTTAATAATAACTAGAAAAATCCCTCTTCGAGAAATTTTGAAGTGGGTCTGCTCCGTTGCCGGCCGCGTCCCGTAGCCGACCGCGTCCCGTAGCGTACGGCTGTAGAACAGAAGGCCGTTCTTGCGAACGGCCCTTCGGCTACGAGAACACGTACGGCTGTAGAACAGAAGGCCGTTCTTGCGAACGGCCCTTCGGCTACGAGAACACGTACGGCTGTAGAACAGAAGGCCGTTCTTACGAACGGCCCTTCGGCTACATCAAAATATACAGCTGTAGCACAGAAGACTGCTTATATGAACGGGGGGGCGATCGGGGGGGCGACCAGGGGGGGGCGAAGCACCCGCGGTCGGCACGGCGACGACCCCCCGAACGCGTCGATGTATAGTTTACGGCCGTAGGTGAACGTATGTCAGAGCTACAGACCAACAGGCCGATGTTGGTGCGTGTGTATGTGTGACAGACACAGGCTGATGCAGCTGATTTCTCCCCTTTCTGCCTGCTCGTCGGGGACGTCCGCATTTTTAGCGTG
>CAAKHB010002987.1:20411-31134 GCA_901007665.1 Aeoliscus strigatus | reverse complement strand
CGTTTAAACGTAAATATCTCGTAAACCGTGGACGCCATAACGTGACGAAGTCATAGCATAGCGATCGGGATCGAGCCGGTCGATTCGAGTCCTGTCACGCAGCGTTCTGACGAACGCTGCGTGACTAGTAGCGAACCGAAATTTCGCCTGAAATAATAATAATATCGATAATAATAATAAGAAACACACGGGATTATAAGAGTGGCTCTGCCTTACGGCAGACCCACTAATAAGAAACACACGGGATTATAAGAGTGGCTCTGCCTTACGGCAGACCCACTAATAAGAAACACACGGGATTATAAGAGTGGCTCTGCCTTACGGCAGACCCACTAACAAGAACATCTATGGCAGAAGTTCTCCATTTTCCTCGTACTGTTCATTTCCACTGGGACACGACTGTGGTCCTGAGAACAAACAATGCATCATGCAAAGATAAGCTTCTCCAGAGTCAATAAAAATGGTTTTAGTTGAACCCCATAAGGGACTGAGTCAGATTATTACCGCACGGAGTGGAGCTGGAAAAGCGACACGATAGCATGGTGATCCAATATAAACGCATGCCTTCCTTTCCTCCCACTAGGTTTTACAGACAGAGAGCTCAGAGGGAGGATGGGGCTACAATAACATGTGCTCAATCCTCTCTATCCAGGGCTGTGATTCTCCACTGGTCTACATGACATTCTCCACATGTTTCCTTTTAGTCAAAGATTGTCTGCTTGTAAAGCTTTCCTCCCAAGTCCTCCAGCCATAAATGTTCACGTAAAGACCTACAAAGACAAAACCAGATTTGAAATGAACCGGCAGTCAGTCCAGTAGTTCAAGTCGGTAAAACGATTGGTGAATCCAAATACACAGAATCGTCCATCTGATAACACTGGCCTCAGTTCTGCTGCTACAATTTGTCTTGTGCTCTAAGTATTAATCAGTTAAGCAGTTCACGCATTGCACCCTGAGTTCTCTCTCACAGACAGTCAGGGGAGCATTATAAGTCAGTGGAACATCCACTGTGTGCACTCTCACTTTCTACTTTGTCTGAAGACAATTGTTTAAGCCGTGAAAAAAAAAATGCTTTAAATACAAAAGTGAAGAATAAAGTTCCCCTCTCGGTTTGATTCAGGGGTCAGCTCTGTAATGAGCTCAATTCATTTTCCTTCAGAATCTGGCTTCCTCTATAACTAGTGACAGGCGTGAAAGGTCAATAACCTTGGCTCATAGCCCTCATATGGTTAGTTATGCCATAAATTAATGGCTGAGGCCGTTATTCCAAACTATTCCAGTCAGCTGAAGGAAGCTTATCTTCTGTAAAGGTCACAATGCTTAAAACACTTATGAGTGAGAGTGAAGGGCTAACAGAGTGCTGCACTCCAGTGGACTGAGCTACAGGAATGTGAAATGTGAAAGAGCATGTGAATACCTGTGTTACTCATATGGTGCTCACAAACATCTGCATTGGTTTTGGGGGTGGGGGGCTATCCAAAAACTATCCATATCGCACAGCACTAATAATAGAGCCATGTAGCAAGGTACTACCTTGAAAGTTTGTTGCTACTACTTTCTTCTCCAGTCACCAGGAGAATATGCCTTGATGCCTTGCAGGCAGCAGGGACTTTCTGGTGCTCTTTTTGGCCTTGACCACTTCATCACATTGTATAGGTGGTGTTACTTTTCTCTGCTTTCTATGTGCTTCTGACTCCATGATCCATCGCTATCAGAAAAAGTTCTATACAACCTTTCGTCTGGTGAAAACTGACATTAAATACATTTCCGTGCTTAGTTGTATAAACATTTCATCTATGGATGCCTTGGGGAAAAATGGGTTAAGCTCTGTAAAATCATCATAAGAATTTCCTTAGGATGTTGTCAGAGAAAACGCTTTGATCTATAAGTATTTGCCCTTAACTACTTAACTATTCGGTTATGCACTTCCAGAAGGTTAGTGGCAACTATCCACAGATATGTTAAAGGGACTTATTCCACATTCCAGCCATTCAAAATGAAAATAACGTGGCTGAATTTATGACTCGGGAAGAAAATGCAGTAGTTTCACAAAGAAAAAGCTGAGTATGGAACAGCTAAGTAAACCAAAGTTATCTCTGTGTAAAACACCTCTCTGTGCCTCTGCAGAGCATACATGATTGTCTACTTGTCTGGTTTTATTGGAAATGTGAACGTGGGTGTGAAGGTAATTAGCGAGCAACGGTGAACTGTTCAATCCGTAGATCAAGGAAGGGAAGTTTTCTTTTGAACAAATAAACTAAAATGGTACATAGAATAAAACATGTATTACATATACAACAATGTGTTTTTGCACTGAATCTGAAGTGAATCAACATACTGTACATTATTGTGAAAATGTAAAGTCATATTCAGTTGACTTTGATGTGATTTTGCACATTAAACATGGGCCACCTTGAAAACCACCACACAGCTTGTGACAGACGAGTCAATATCAAAATGGCATTCAAGCCGTTCCACCGTATGCCTTTAATTTGCATATTTTCCCATCGCACTCGGTTATTTAATGCATGTTTGGAGAAATTAGAGGATGTTCGGCTTGTAGCAGCAGTTACATCCTTCAGTAAGAACCTACCCCCCTCCAGCCGCTGCTGTCCTGCTGAGCAGGCAGTGCTACAGGAAATAAAGTGGCAACATGCTGCACGCTCTTTATGCCTCAGTAAATATCGACAGGGGCCGAGATAGTATAAACTCAGACAACATACAGCGATATCTTGCTCGCTGCCATGGTGTGCACTCAAATAGACACTGGAAATTGCTGCAGGTCAATCATAATATCCAGTCGCTGGTGTCGGCAATGCCCAGGAACAGTAGATCACTTGAGACAATGTGGCCCCGTACACATGCTTATCTGACGAGGTCACGTTTGTTCTTTAGTCTAGTGGGGGTGAGTGACAATCAAAGATTGAACTTATAATTAACGGTATGGCTTTGACATTGCAGAATACAGAGATCTGACACCCAGCACTTTCCAGGGACGACATTATCAATAGTGAATTACCTCCTATATACTCAACACACAACACTGAGTTCAGTGCTAAAAACACAGACAATAAAAAAAACACTGGCTTCAACACCTCTAAAATCACACATTACACTCATAACTGAACCCATTAAGCAACCAAGGTCACTACAAGAGGCAAATATATAGAGCTATAGAATAAAGAAGTGAATGCTTCAGCACTGTCCTTGCATCACTCAATTAAGTCACATCAATCACTGCACCGGCTTGAGCCAAGGGAGCTCTTCCATCTTACACCGTGTGGCGGGGGAAGGGAGGAACAAAAAGGGAGTGGTGGATAAAAGCAGCATGTATGGGGAATGTCATACGAGATACGAGTCATCAGAGGCTACCGTCCAGAGGAGCGCTGGTGCATTGAAACTGAAGCCTCCGCCAGAACACAATAGTTGGCGTGGCCCACAAGAGGTAGTCGCCTCTTTGTGAACACGGTTACAGTTTCTGGGTCAATTAATGTGTCCCTGCTTCAAATTTCCCCTTTATTGTCAGACATAACAGAAAACCAATTCATGTCGCCTCTTGAAATCAGCAGGGGGTTTGAGGATGTGAGCCTGGAGTAGGCCTTGGATATGACAAACAGCTAACAGCTAATAGTTATTTTTATATTTTCTCCATTTCAAAACTCAAGTTAAATTACACATTTAACAAAAGATTTAATGAGACAGACAAAGGGGGCGGGGTGATTGGAGTGTGCTTCCGTCAGGTGCCTGCCAATGCAAAAATTGAACACAAGGGATTCCACTAAATTCGATGAGGAAAAATAAGTATGAGACTGTGAGAAACTGCAGTGAACGACGGTATTGTACAATGAACAGAGCGTTCTCTTTGCAGATAGGATCTGTGAGAGATATGGAGTTGTTTGCTCTAGCAGGTAAAAAAGGCTGTCCCTGGGAGGAAAATGGCACTGAAATCCACAAATCAGTCGCTCGAACAGTAAACAATTCACCCCACAGTGCTGATATATTGTCTTCTATGTGCAAGCTGGCATTTTCTTTTCCACAAAGGTTCTAGTATTTCACTGATGGCGAACAACACTAGCCTAGATATATGGAGGCATATATGCAGAAAGTCAGGTCAATACAGCTATTTATACATGGCCTCATTACATAGCGGGGTCATCTTAGGTGCTTTCTTGGCTTAAAAAACACATTCTGAAGTGTGAGTCCCGCAATGACCGATTGTGTACGTTGATTTCCCAAAATAAATAGTACGTTAGTTGTTTTATATGGTCGCATCCTTCATAAAATTGATGCGTCACAGCCGGTGGGACCCAGGTGTGATTTCAAATCAAATAACTTCTAAACCTTCACATGACGGTGTGAGGGAGCAGTTCAATGAGAGGACACCTTTTCAGAGAAACTGAAAAAAAGACAGATTATACAAAATCGTTCTGACTGTCAAATGCTAAACCTTGCGCTGATCGAAGTGGTATGGGTCAAACACTTCTCACTAACCCTTGGTCACAAAGGTCTGCTTCCGCCACCTGCACTTCTATACCACCACCGTGAGCCGTTGGAATAGAACTAGCTAATTATATACCAAGGACGACCCGCACCCTCTCACAGGCACAACAAACTGAAGCCGAATGTCAGTAGCACACTGCTGGGTGCCAATAACAGAGGTCAGGGCCTGAAGCTGATAAGAGAGATATGACCACAGACGTGATTGGTCCATGTCAGCCCTCTACAAAACACTTTTATCTCTGTTTAGGCCTTGGGTGTCCCCAAATATGGTTGGAATATTTTCCGTATGTGTTTGTTTTGGTGAAACTTGCAGCCTTAGAAGGTCAGGCATAAATATAATATGTCCTTTCCTGCCACGCCACCCAGCAGGCCAACAAACCACAAATTAGCCACAGATGGGTGCACTGGCTTTAATACGCTAACGTTATTATTATTTCATTTTTGCACTATTGCCTCAAGACAGCAAAAGAGCTGTGATGTCAAAAGTACTGTTGTGGGTTTACCAGTAGCAGATAACCGGCGTGTCCCTCTCTGCTTGTTATATTTTGGGCAAACTGCATCAAAGGTTACTTTTCCCAAACTACACTGCCAAGATTCAATCTGCCGTCACAATATGTGGTGGTTATCTGGGCCATGAAGCTCCCAGAAAAAAGACAAAATGACAAGAGATGAAATTAAATTTATGCAGGCTGACAACAGTAAAGAATAAAACAGACTCAAGCACAAATGATGCTTGAGCAAGGAACTGGAGCACAGCATCCATTACAACATATTGATCAGTACAAACAAAGACCCTGGATTTATTGATCCACTTCCAGAACAAAACAAGGGGGTGCTTGGACAATGGACTGTTTTTCTGTTTTTGGGCTTTTTTAATGAGCAATCTTGCATTGAAACTGATGAAGGGTAAAGGGGAGGTTGGTTCTGAACCCCACAGAGGGGAGAAGTGACAGAATCAACATGCAGCAGGAGCTACGCTATTCAAAAGGAAGAGCTTCACAGCGTCTCATGTTGGGCCTTATATTTCTCATCTGCGGCAAGATGTCTGCTCTGTTCATATGGAATCATCTTGAACCGGGATTTGAATATAAAGGCAGTGATGTTTCACTACTGAATTATTCAGTTATTCAGTATCAATGCAGACCTCAGACACAGATCACAACAGAAGATTTCTGCTTCAGCAGAATATAAATAAACAATTTAAAAAAAAATAAAATCTAAATTTTGCAGAAATAGTTCCTGAGAGTCCTTGAACCACCACAGGAGTTACTAGTGTTCCATGATGCTATCGGAGGGCAATTAGAAACCCAAAACCTGCAGCACACACTAAAATGTGGATTTTAACATTGGCTATGTCTGAAGGGCAATTTGCTTTGTAAGTCATGACAATAAGAGGTAAGGGGGGTGTACACCCCGACATCGAGACCTTGCTTCCTCGTCTTCTGTTCATCCTGACCTTACCAAGAACCACACCAAGGCCGTGGTGCAGAGGGAAAATTTGTTAAGTATGTTGCTGAGCACTTGGCCCAGTTTACAGGAGAGGGTCGAGCAGGGTCACGTCTCACCAAACACTGGGGCCCCTTAAACATATCTGAGTGGCCCCAGCTGTACCCTGGACCATCAGGTTCTTAACAAAGCGCAAAGAGCCAGAACAACACAAAGACAAGTTCAGTCAGTGCAAAAAAATGAAAACTATTTTTTTTTTCTTGTCAAAAGGGTGAGATTTGACGTTGTTTTAAATTTGAAGTTGTCCACTGGCCCAGCACAAACAAACAATTACACCTCGTGATAGATTAACAGAAAATGTAATTATATCTTTGGCCCATGAGCTTTGGAGTTCATGTTCTCATCGTTGACGTTGACACTAATTGTTTCAATCATGTTATTAAACTGGTCAACTGTAAATCCCTCCCCCAACCCATGTGGAGCCAGCTCGCTGAGCGCTGCACATTAACGGCACTTGAGTCGGGGCTGAAGCAGACGATAAACATACTTCTGCTTCATCACATGAGCTTACACAATTGTCTAGAAAAAGAAATAAGGCACAGGGATGGGGGAAGACGGGAGAGAAAAATGAAGGCAGAATAGATGGTTGGGGGTAGGGATTGCAGAACAGCAGCAAAAGAGAGTGTATTAAGCTCAATTAGGCTTTTGGGCTTTTCATTAACCCAGTTTTTACGTAGGGAAACCTCTGCTGAATAATGCTCCGACTGACTTACTTTGCAACCCTGCTTTAGAGGCCTCATCTGGACAAAAAATACAAAAAAAACCCACACACAATGTGTGTCAACTCTCTAAATCCACCAGAATTCTATTAGACACCCAAGGGCAAACCACCCGCTGCCTCAGCCCACCTGAAATTAAATGCAATTTCATAAAACGAGACACTTTATCAAGCAGCTAAACAAGATAAGAGGAAACACTTGAGCCGCCTTCATGAATGGTTTGATAAGAAATAGCTATGTTTGGGCATTTTTCTGCATTGACTATTAGGCCGAAGCAAATATTCCAGCCTCCCATGCAAGGTCATACGACTCCCGGATGGTAGACAGTCGCAAACCTCGACATGATGTAGTTTTGCATCTGCAAACAATGTGCATAACCTCCATTTTAATGGCTCACTGGAGGAGTGTTCACAGAATAATAATTGTCATTCCTGACTTTTCCTGTTAACTGCTTTGCCAATAGTCTGGGAAAAAAAGATTTTAAAACTTGTATTGAAAATCAATTTGGGCAGCACTCAGCCCCCACTAACAGTTTAGTCCAGAAGACACTCCAAAGAATGTGATTAAATCTGGCAGTCAAGTAGCCTTGTTGGCTGGCTGGCCACAACTGCCATCGTCAAAAGCCACAGGATGTCTTCACTTTAGCGCATATAATGTCAGCTGTTTACATGCAAACTACCACCATTTCCAGGTTTTACAGACCTCAGGGTGTGTATTCTCTTAATCAATAACAAAGGAGAGACTGCAATTAGATGAGACAAAGATATCTAACAGCTCCCCCCCTGCTGTGTCTAATGCAACTCTGGGGTCGACAGCAATACAATATGAGCAAACGTGTCATATTACTGACACTTTACACAACCTACTGATAGTATTACACGGATATTCCGGCAGATCCTCTTTCAAATCAAGCACCCAGACAGAGACTCTTTAACACCAGGAACTAGCTGACTATCAGGCGATTTCCAAGACATCAAAGAGTAAGACTCTCAAGTGAGGTAAAAAATAAAAAGTCCTCAAAACCACAAGCAATTAATGCTTTTGTATTTGTATTTAAAGGCCATACGTGTCACAATTGACAATGTTAATGAAATGCAAGCACTGAAAAAGCATTAGCCTGCTGCATGCGGCTCTAGAAGTTAAAAAAAAACTGCTTCTGGTCAAAAACAATATCCCAAAACAGCATGGTGAAAACCCAATTGTAAAACTTGGGTATACTCTCCACACTGTGGGGGCTTTGTCTTTCAAAACATGCCACAGGAGCTTTTCATTAGAGAATGCAGTTGCATTAACATCATCCCACGCTGCTGAGGCCTGCTGCATTACAATGACACAGGAGTGCCCCTCTCCGACAAGGAAATCTCCACAGAGCAACAGCTCGCTGGGGGAGGGGAAACCAGAGAAAAGGAGGGGGTGTTGAGGGGTCCAAAAAAAAAAGAGAACCTGATTACCCCCGGTCACGGCTCATCCACAAGCCAACAGGGGGAAATCCATCACCTGCAGGATCAAACAGAAACTTGTGCACAAGGTAAAGCCCAGTGAAAGCTGTACCCACCCATTTAAGCACTCTCCTCCCTCTCTCCTTTCCTCTCTTGTCAACCTCCCACTCCGCCTCTCTGACTCACACCAACGCCAACTTGCAAATTTTAGGCACACACTGTGAAATCCAACACGAGTGAGAATGTTTTCAGGCCAAAATGACCTTACGGCTATAACCTCACCAATGGCACACTGGTGACATATTCCTCTTTTTATTACCGTCTGCAGACCTTTGCACTGTGTCGGTAGCGCAGAACAGCATTGGTCATGGCGTCAGCAAGGCAAAATAAAAAATCATTATGTTTTCACTGTACTGTCTGAACCCTGTAATAATGGGAAAACATAATCCTATGGGACTGTACCAGCATCATTAGGAGTATTGCTGTAAAGTCATTCAAAGATAATAATTTTCCGTTATTAAGTTCACTGGGTGGGTTTAGTGATATAACACTGCAGGGATGAGTCAAGCTGAAGGTGTGAGCAGAAATAGTTCCCGCACACTTGAACTAAAGGGCTGCTCAATTAGGACACAAGAAATGGAAGATAATGGCCGACGACGGTTGAAATCATTTAATGCATCGGCACAATGCATTGAATGTTTAATAGCTTTGTTAAAGTTGCATAGGTGTTCAAACCTGTGCCTAATTGATCTTCATTCCCCTCAACAAAAAGTGCCCCCAGTGAAATAAACACAGTTTTGCAACTTTTAATGACAAAAGCCAGCGTTGTCTCAAACAATGGTAACTGCTTTTAGTGTTAACCACTGTGCACAATCCCATATGTCGCCAACAACGTGCACAACGTAGCCAAAAAGCAGCATGTCAGCAAAATGGAGGTGAACCCCCCATTAGGCTGGTCTATAAGGCAAACTACATAACTTGCAATATCACACAACTGCACAGAAGCAAAAAAAGGATATCCCGTTGATGAAAATGTAACACATGAATAAGAGCATGCACAACAACGGATGTGCATGTCGACACGGTCCCACACTTATAACAGGCATCAAGCAAGGATAAGCACTTGGAATGTTTCTCTACTCACCATTGAAAAGGGGCTGTCCTTTCTCTGTGGTATCTGGCACCACAACCCTGTACACATCTTCAGAGAAACCTGGCCTGCATGGTGGGGTGGCCCTGCACTCTGCTGCAATCTGCATGGGGGTAGGGGGGGCGACAATGAGTCATAAATCAACTTTCACAAACATACTCTGTGGCCTTCAAAACCTCTTGGTCACGTTCTGAAGCCCCCACAGTTGTACAAAAGCATCTGTTGTTTTTATAGCAGAGACCGCAATTAGGATAATGAGGCCAAAAGGGTTAAGCATTAGCCAAAAAGCATGGCTAGGCAAGAACAAGCACTATTTGTCTCCATGGAGGGGCCCAGGCACAGGGTGATGTGTTAGTGCCCACCCTCTCTGTTGGACCTTCTCAGCAACACACTGCTCTGGACAAACACTTCGCTTTGAAGCACAAGAACAAAGACGTAGAAACAGTACATGCTAACAATCCACTGTAGTGAAGACAGCGACATGTATGTGTCAATTTACAAACAGACACTTAACACCTGGCACTTCATAAGAAACTACAAGTCACAACTGCTCACCTAGGTATTACTTTTTTTCTGATTTAACTTTTAGCTCTGAAATATTAAAAAAAAAAAAAAAAAAAAAAAACTAGCTCCAGATGGAAATCAAGGAAAGACAATAATTAAGATCAGTATTGGAACCAAAAAACAAATTTTCCAAGTGTGACGAAACAAATGGTTAGAGGAAAAAACACTAAAAATGATGAATTATTATCAAGATTGTAACTGATTAATCCTTTCAGCCACCAATATAACTGATCAAAGGTCTTCTGTAAAGGGGAAACTGCTTAAATGATTGAAATATACCACTGGGCTTGTGTGGCTCACTCATGGAGTCAGTGGTACTGCAGTTTCTAACATTATGTTTCATTCAGACAGAAATAAATCACAAAGGAAATTGTTTTGCATTCAGGCATGTGCAAATGCACTCCATCACACAACCTCAGCATTGATTCAGCTTCTAGACCACAGGCCTGACCCTATTTCTTTGCATGCACCCCCAGAAGAATGTAAAGGGAGAGGAGTCCTGCTGAAAAAGAGCATTGTGGGTATCCGTGCCACTTGCCATTCTTAATCAGAGGAATTTAAATGGAAAAGGCTCACAGAGGGAGGGGGAGGAGCAGGATTCTAGCGATTCTCGTTAGTAACGACAGCACTGGGATGTACAGTTCAAATCCAACACAGTCCCACTACAGGCAATATGAGGCTGTTGTTTCTGTTCTTGTGTGGGACTCAATTCTGCCCCGAATGAAAACAGATGGATTTATTCCCATTAAAAAGCACCATTACCTCAACATCTGCGTGTAGTTTGGAACTTGTGCTTCTGCCACAATATTATACAGTAAGATACTTTTCATGTTGTTAAGGTGTGA
>CAAKHB010002987.1:2528-13396 GCA_901007665.1 Aeoliscus strigatus | reverse complement strand
TCACGTAGGCGTGTGCATATATCCAGTTAGTCATTAGATATGACACTTTGCACTTTCAGATTCATTAAATGTTGATTCACTTTCATGGGATTTGACAAAAGTGTTGAGGAACACTGTTTTTTTTTCCTTTCAGTCTCGACTACTTTTAGGTTCCTCAATTTATCTCTCACCTCTCTTGGCATCTAATTGGGTTTCATCGATTTACTCCTACATGACGGAGCCTTGGCCAAGTCTTTGCTGACCCTGCAGAAAAATGTCAACCCTAGGCCGTCTAACAGGCACTGTTCTATGTTCACACACACACACACACACACGCACACACACAATGAATGACTGTGTCAGTGAGCTGGAAGTGAGTCAACCTGCCGCTCCTGTGGCCATCAAAGCATAACCACAGATTAGTGTCTCACTGAAGCAACAAAAGAGTCTGTGATGGGGTATGGGGGGGGGTATACCCTACTATTTTTCGGAGAGGAGCACTAGTGATGGGGCCAAATGGCAGTCATCAAAAAGCCCCGAGACATCTCATCTGTGCCTGAGCAACCATGTGTCACCTTGAGCTCTCTGGAGGAGGTGTCTGGACCTGGTGGGCCAGATAGGGACGGGGTGTGAAGAAGGAGGCAGGGTGAAGGGACACAGGAAGTCCAGCCGGTATCTAGTTTCCATATGTGCCAGCTGTGAGTAGAAAAACAAACACCCTTTCACTTCTCCATACAGTAATAGACAGGATAAGGAGGAGAGGATATAGCCCAAGCTTTGATGCCAACTGTGTCCTTGTTTCTTCCTGGCGACTCCTGTCCCCCTTCTGCCATGAATTATAAACGGCTGATTATGACGGTGACAGCTCTTCAGGTGTGCAGTGTGCTAGATTTGTTATTCAGCTCACAGGCATCGCTGTCCCTCCCTCTTACCACCTGCATAGCCACACACACACACACACACACACACACACACACACACACACAGGCACTTTGCATTACTCACAGCTGCTGTGTCAGCGGGGCTCTGGAGCTGAAGAGAGGGGGGGATATTACATGAATCAGCCTCACACATGTTGTACTCAGAGTGCTATGATCCAAATTCATTGTGTAACCTGTTTTTGTTGTTTCCTGTACACGTCATGAGCCACTTGTGTTTTCATTTATATCCATCTTGTTAATGATTATGTGGATCAATTATTATGAATTCACTCACACAGACTCATTTCTTGACTCGTAATTATTAAATCATAAACTCAATTGATCAATGAACCGTCAAGACAAAGCTGCTTTTGGAGCTTTTTACCATCGTCATCGCACTGTTTCATCCTGACCCTGACACGTCCACATTTGTCCCAACAGGGGAAAGTAGAATATATGACTTTAACATGACTCAGTGACATAAATGTACTTACTTTGTAAATGGCCAGTTTGATTTATTTTGTGTTAATGTTCTTGGTTTTCTTGTATGTTTTGTTACATTATCGCTTGCTCTGAAATAATACAAGATTAACAATAATTAAAAAAAGTAAATTGCCAGTGTATCATTCATTCAAGAAACAACAGTGATGTACGTACAAATGGATGCATGGGTTCCAGCAGACTTAGTATCCTGGCTAAGATGCTATCCCTGAAGCTAAACCCCATCTAGCAGGTTGCACATTGACAAAGGCCCCGTGGTTCCAATCCATTCTCTCCTCAGAGGAGTGATGGCACGTTCCACTTGCAGCGGAAAGCCAGCTGATTGCGTTCTACTTTCATCACAACATAGTAGGTCCTTCCTCTACTAGTTCTTGTTGATGAACAATACATTCCTTTGTATTCCACTCACAACTACACCGCGGCAACATCCCCAGTGACTACAAATACATCAGCTGTGTGTGTGTGAGTCGTGTGAACAGACAGCCCAAAGGGAAACTGAGTAAAGCCGTTTTTTAACAACAGATAATAGTCTTTGATTAGGAAGTGCCGGTCCTCTCAGATGTGGATGGACGATGTTGGTAAGGTGTTCCCCCTCCTGTCAGAGGCTCGCAAAAAGACTCAAAGTGTGACTTGGATGCCTTGACTCGACTTGGTTCTCATCATCATGTGAGTTCCACCCTCTAGCTCATGCTAAGGACGTTAGCATTTCCTCTTTTTTACAATAAGGATGGACAACTTTCCTGTTGGCTTGAAGGGAATAATATTGTCTGGAAAGATCAAATATTTGCTTGTTGCTTATTTGGGAACCACATGTCCACAAATGAATAATGGAGGAGATTTTGGAAATAGTAGAAACATCAAAACGTCACGATAATTGTACACCTTCATAGTCCTAACATCCTTCAGCTGCTGCAGGATGCTATCCTCGTCCTCTCGTTATTGCCTTGTTGTTGACAAATGGTCACACAACGTACTGCGTCCATCCCTCGTTCTTCCCCCGTATGTGTCGATGCTGGAGAGAAAACAAACACAATGAAGTCATAATTTCAGGGTATGTTATGAAAAAAATTACATTCCTAGGGTGTTGAATTTGTGTCTCTTCGCTTGGCATTTCCTGGAGGGCCTGTTATTTCTACGGCGCTCACGGCTGAGCTCTCTAATTTGCTCGAGCTCCGGCTTCATTCTACCATAAAAATGCAATCAAGTTGCTGACGTATTTCTGTTGGCAGAGCTGCCGCCTGCCATTAACAAAGTAACAACAACGGAGGAAAGCGATCTAAAAATGGACGTTGAATTATTTTGCCAGGCCTCGGCGTGGGTCGTAGGGGCGGGTTCTTGGCCTCCCCCTTTGAAAACACATCGATTTCATTGGCGTGTCTTTAACTCAAAGTATACTTCACCTGATCAAAGTTGACACGGGTAATTTTATGAGGCCCAGTGTACTGTAAGACAGACTGCTGACCTTTGGACACAAGGATTCATTCATTCCTCTTTTAATTAGGTCCCGTGTTCAGTTTATTACTTTGCTTTTCTAATACAGGCAGATTGCAAAAGCCAATATATCACACGTGATGCAGCCTGAGTAGGTTAACTGAGCATCACACCACCCACATTAATACTGATTGGCCAACCCTGCACTTGAAGAGGTTACATCAACCTTCAATTAAAACCGTCTTCTCATTTCTCATGCTGTATGTTGCATGGTAATGTCAACGTTAGTGTAACAGCAGGAAGGTCAAGAGCCACGGCGTTAACACCCTTGTGTCTAATTTACCTTGTTTGCTGAAGGGTCAGAAATTACTTCTCCTAAACGCGCCATTGCACACTTCTGCCTTTGGGGCCGAATCAGACAGACGTCACCTTGACTGCAGGTGGCGTGTTTTAGCTCCACGGGCCGTTAAGACTTTGATCAGGAGCTGTTGTCGTGTTACATTACATGTGTGGATGGATCATGACTTGTCAGTGATGAACATGGTCAAGTAAACGGATTCCAGTGCCGGCCCTCTCAGGTCCGGCCGGTGGGAGGAGTTAGGGGTTGAGGGACTAACTGGTGGCGCTGGGGTGGACACAAGCATGTCAAAGTCGGATTACTGAGAGCGGCAGAGTGAGTGAGGCGAGACAGTTTGAAGAAAGTGTCACATTGTAAAGTATGGACGACTTCCTTCCCAAACTAAAACTAACTAGAAGGTCAGGAGCCCCAGGACCAGGACAGGGACATGGTGACACAGACAATGACGATACTATTCTTTTTTTCTCTCCTTCTCACTGGTTGGATGCCACAGATAAACCAATTCCACAGTTATTTGGATGGTAGCGATGACTCAGTGACTGGTGTGATTTATGAATTTATTTTAATTATATTTTAATTGATGTTGAGCACAGTTTCACATGAGGGAAAAGCCTAAACATGTGAAATTATCATTTTTGCTTGTCTGGGCCGCAGAAGCTCTTGACTGTCACAATGGTAATGAACCTTGTTGACATTGTTTGAGCATCTGTCAGGGAAAATGCCAGGGCCCAGAAACCTTATGAAATCCGAGGGAAATTGATACTGACAGACGGGCTCTTATGAATGTCATCGGCTCCCAAATGTGATGACAAATTGCATTGTGGGTAGAGTTAAGAATTCGTGTGAGAAAGTGTCATCTTGCATTAGTTTGTGGAAGACGGGTGGATGAGGCAGAACAAGGTGGCAGTGAGGTGAAGAAAGGCAGCCAGCAGCTGAGATTGTTTATTCCTAGGGAACCCATGCAGCCGTGCAATTTCCAGGATTCAGTCTCTTGCTCAGCTCAGTATGAACCACATATTTCCCATTTCACAGGTGACATTTTTAGTTTCCTGTTTGATAGACACAAACATAATGTGTCATGGGCTTTTGAAGTGTAAAACCATCTTTCTGACTGAAATGCAAACAGATACAAACAGATGAAAGCTAACTGCAATCTACAATACAAACTCAGAACAGGTTGAACATCCAGTTCACCCCCCTCGCACACACACACACACACACACACACACACACACACACACACACACACACACACATACACTCCTGGCATCATTTTGAGACCGCGATAGTGACAGAATAGAAAAAACTCAGATGAGCTTTATCATCTTCTCCACCAGCTTTAGTTTTCATCTATATTTATAACCATTTATGGTTATAAATAACAGTTTTCCTATGATGTGACTGTACATTATACTTTTTTGCATCATAACTCTTATTTAATTTATTTGTTCTGATCGTGTTAATTCTAATGATAATACTTTTATTTATTTATTTATCTATGCATTTATTCATTTATATATTTATTCATTCATTCATTCATTCATCCATTCATCAATAATAATTCATAATAATTTAAGTGAGCTATGTTTCCTGTTAACTCTGCTGTGTGTTGCTTTAATGCAAATGAAATACTGCTTGAGGCGGCTCTACACGTCATGAAGAACCTTCTTACAACACAGACTGTTGATTCGATTACACCGGTTTTTGTAAGTTACGACATTTCTGATCATTTATCATATTTTTGTTTTAAAACGGTCCTTAGCTGAGTTTCATAGGCATAAATGTGAGGGCCAGTTTGATAAATCTGTTGAAAACAGAGAGATAGTGTACTTTATTCATCCCTGAACAGAAATGTGCAGTTACGGCTGCATTAACAAATTAGATAGATCTTTATTGTCATTCAGACCATGAAACATGAGGAATGAGATGCAGAACTCAGGTCCGATTGTGATAAATAGAATAAAAATAACTGAACGCAGAAAGTGCCCATTACTTACAGATGACGACACACCTTAAGTACATTATTTAAAGTATTTTGAATCCCATGAACATTCCGCCCATCAAAGAGGCACATTGAAGAATCAATCCCACGAATCATTTTCCTTCTTCTGTGACTGAGACCCAACGTGAGCTCCGTCGCTAGGTAAAAACAGGACGAAGGCTGCGAATGGGAAGCTGATGAATTGTCCCTGTAATATCGTGATGTAAATTTAATTTGTGGTACCACTACAGTTTGAAAGGACAATGTGGCATCTTCCTGCATGCAAAGTAGGGGGAAAATTGTTATCTTATAATAGCTAATTAGATTTCTTATGTGCATAGTGACATGTTAAACAGCCCTCCCCCACCAGTGTCCTTCAGGGGCCGAGCGGCGATCATTAATCCTGCCAACAAAGTGGAAACATCTTGCTGCCTGTGTATTGTCATTGAGGCCCTCACAATGATATCAGAAACAATTTGTTGTGCTGACAGATCGATTGATGTTGAGCCTTTGTGCCGAACCTGTTAACCACTGACTGATGACTGACGACTGATTTGCTTCAGCAAACAAAGCTGTTTGTTCCACTAGACGAGCTAAACAAATGAATTAGTAGATATAGCGTGGAATGACGTACTTCTGATTAGCAGTTTCCTGCCACAAAGGGTTAACGATTTCCTACGTGACAGGACTGAGGTTTTGTTGTTTTGTTTTTGTTTTTTTTTCAAATGTACCTGTAATCTGTTTACACTACTTCAATGGCCGTCACGGATTGATTTTTCACAAATTATGTGACACACTTTCCGTTAAAACGCATTTCATCCAAACACACATCACTCATTGCCGTGACTGCAGCGTGACACAGCAGAGAGTGACAAGACGTGAGGAATTAGGTGTCAGCGGTATTGATTTGTCAACATCTCTGAAATCGACCCAAGTCTGTGCATTTCCTCTTAATTTAACATATCAGTGTTTTTTTCCCCCCTGAAGGTTGCAGGTTATAGCAAGAATTTGTTAAACGAAAACAAACTGGATTGACATTGGTGTAAATAAATGAATACATCCTTGTTGAAGCTATCAACACCCTGCAGACTGTTGATCCCGTCCACTGGGAGCTCAGTTTGTAGTTTCCTCTTGCTTCATTAAATGGAATATCTCTAATGCACAACGACACACGTATTTGCATACTGTTGCTGGTGAGTTGTCACCAGCGCTTCCAATAATCATCCATGTATTCCTCGTTTACGACTACTTGTATTGTCTTTGGACTGAAGTCATTCACCAGCTCGTCAACCAAAGTTGAGTCATAAAAAAAAAAAGTTAAACAGTACTTATCATGAAAAAGATTTCTTCAAAATCCACTGAACTGAAGTACTGCTCAAGAAAAGAGTTGTGATGTGACTCATGATACCGAGCTTGTAGAAGTCCAAGGAGGTTCTGTTGTTGCTGGTGTTTATCAGTCTGTGAACAGATAAACAGATTTGAATGAATTGTTGAGTAACTGCTGCTAACGGACCAGGACCAGATGATGAAATCCAGGATTTGATCCAGGAATCTGCTGAAGGATTCTTCCTCATTTTCATCATGTGTGTCTGGAACTCCACAACAGCAGCAGTGGACTGTCTCTGTGGACCAGTGGTCAGTGAGTCTGTCTGTTAACACCAAGGTCAGGGGTTGGAGCCCACCCAGGGAAGGAGGGTTGGTGTTGGTTTTACTCTGGAAACAAGAAAGAAAATGAAATGATCAAAAATGAAAAAAAAAACAGAGCTCAGAGGTCATGGTTTGTGTAACAAGGTTGCTAATGATTTATGACCTTGACTTAACTGTTTGAGTATTAGAGACAAAGTCATGTTTTGATGATGAATGAATTTATCAGAGGAGATCTAATGAATGGAGGACGAGGATATTAGTTGGAAATGACAATATGGGTGGAAATGAGCTGCTTGGGGGAGGACTGCACTCTGAGAGTGCTTCTCTAGTTTTATTGTATTCAACAAGGGTAGGCCTGGTTTCTGGGTCTTTCTGTGGAGTGTTTGTTTTCTTTGTGTGCGCGGGTTCTCTCTGGGTACTACACATTGCTCCCACCTCCAAGAGTATGCTACAGGTTAATTGGTTATTGTGGTGAAATGTCAGCGGCCTGTGATGAGTTGAAGAAAGGAGTTCTCAGGAGTCGTCGTAGGCTACGCAGCCTCACAAATGCCCTCCCAAAGTCTGAGGATATCCAGCTCAGGAGGTCGATTGAGCCAGTTTGTTGTAACTGAGACCAGCTCTCGTCTTGTGATCTAGCACCGAGCGTTCCCAACTGTTTGCCGTTCCCGACGAAGCTGGTTGGTGCCGTGTCGGCAAGGAGAGACAAAACAAAGGCAGGGTCATCGGGACCCGACCTGACCAAATATGAAATTCACTTCACATTTATTAGCTGGTTAGTTATATCACTAAACGTCCACAAGTGTTACAGATTTTGCAAAGACTGACTGCCGGTTACACACAAACCGAGTCACAGATTTCTGTGACAACGAGCTGACTGTCCCCAACTGACTTTGAAGAACCGTGAGTGGTGGGTAAAATCAGGCAAAGAAAACATTAAGACAACTCCGTCTGATGAGGTCACAGTGGATCCCTGATGTATGGTACCTGCATGTATATGCCAATGCAGAATAACTGACGCCTTTACGTTCAAATCTAACATACATAGAAAATACAGCTACTGTACACCATCTCCTCTATTCATATCCTGTTGTTTGCACAAGCCTGTGTTAAAGAATGAACCCAGCTTTAGCTGTAAACCAAAGTTCTGGGTGGTTGTTGGCTGCTGAACATAACAACAGCAGGGCTGAGACAAACAATTCAACTCTACAACAATACGGGAACGTTCTTCATTCACCTTGGACCGCTTGTCTGCTCTGATGGATTTAAAGTCGAAGTTCTGTATTGTATAAGAACACAACTGTTGTCAAAAGTTCACACAATGGTCTCATATCACTTTTTTTTTTTTAAAGAAGTTCTTGGACAAATGTAAGAAAACTAACAACGGCATGTTCAAGCCCATACAGGTCCAACTTCAGGTCCAACGTCATGATATTTCCATTCTAACTGAGACTATGTTGGTAACTATCAAAGTTTTCTGTCAGTGTGTAGATTTCAGCCACAGATATCTCTGTTAGCACTAGTTTAACACGAAACCTGCACCGGCCGCATGCTGGCGCTGGAGTATCCTGTTCTGACCTGAAGTAACCCCTGCTTAGAGCTGCATGTGATTCAGCTCAGCATGATCACAGCAGTGGGAGGGCGATGGAGTCAACATTTCATATTCATAAGCTAAAGGCATGAAAGGCTGAATTTAAAGTAAAAGAAGCAGTACCTAAAGTTTCAGCCCTAGCTTTGTCCCTCAGTGAAGTGTTCATTTAGGAGCAGTGCATGAAGCCTCTTAGGCTCTTCCCTCACTTCAGTGTTTACACTGAGGCTTTCATGGTAGTTACTGTCATAATACAGTTCATTTACAGCACAGTTACCATGGTGACGCTTTACTCATGCCAGCATGATAGTAAGTCTCCAAAATGGACAACAAAGAGGTTAGAAAACACACACACACATACACACACACACCACGACCACGGAAACAAGCAACTAATTTGAAATAGATGTAACCCAGCTGTATCAAATCTGCTCCAGGATGGGATGGGAGGTAAAGCACAAAATCAATGGGACAAATGGTACTGTGAAGCAAACGGGGAAGAAATTCGACAAAGAAACATTGAGGATTTGATAAAAAGTCGTTTTCCCTAAAGCCCTGACGGAGATGGATCTGAATGCTGACTGCTCTGTTTGAATACGTACTTCACAGGGAGGTTATTAAAATGTGAAGGAACTGGGACTGGACCAAAAAATGGAGGCTGAGTTACTCTGGGATACAAGAAATACACAGGGCGATGCCGGCTTACTGCAGTTCATGGCTCCGCATCCTATTCAAAGGCACCGCAAAGCATTTTGATGCCTAAATTTAGTTGAGTGTGATTATCATCAAAGACAAGTTTGGATTCATGAAGCAAACCCAAGTTGTGGAGGAAGAGTTTTTTGATAAGAAAAATGAAGCATCGTTTGGTGTCAACCTGTCAGTGAACACTGATGAAAACATCTTCTCCGTCTCCACTGGTTACCTGTGCTGCTGCCGAGTCAACTGACAGTGGGAATCTGGCGGGAGCAATTATATTTCCATTTACCAACAGACGCGTACAGTCAAGACTTGAATCCATGCCCCCCCCTTCAAAACAATGAACAGTCATTTTTGTGCCTCATTAAAATGAGTGCAGCTACAGTTTGCAGGTATTTAATGTTTCAGAGACAGAGGGAAGAAGGGGGAAATTTATTGTCTTTATTTCCACGCAGAAGTGATATTTGTAATAACGCTAGAACACTTGCAGGCATTTGACTGTTTTTTTTTTTACGAAGATAAAATGGGACACAAGTGTGGAAATTGTTCCTTAAATACGATTGTTTTCGTGCTGATTGATTTAGATGAATTTCACCTGAAATATAACGCAATTAACTCGCAGGGGTTTTTGTAAATTCATTGCAGTCGTCGGGGTGTTATTCTCCGTGGGGAAACGAACACTGCATCATTTACCACTTATTGTGCCTGGATGTTACAACCACTGAAATCAGATATTATAATATTACTTTTCTGTAGGCAAGGGAGGTTTTTCAACCCGCTGCTGCAGAATTGCTGCGGTAATTATAGAGACAAATCACTTGAGCTTATCCTTACTGTGGGAAATGTAGGAAACCAATTTCTGAGCACATTAAAGGTTTCGGAGATTCAGAATGAACGTTGCTCGTAAATATCTCCAGTAGATAAACGACTGTTTGTTGCTGGAGAATATGGTATAATAAGATAATAACGTTTGTTTTAGTCGAATGATTCAATCTCTCTCTGGTAGATTCACAGCTGGATTTGATGTGGACAGCTGGAGTGGCGTGTTGGGGGAAGGCACGTTTATACGTAGGCTCTGTTTCAGCAAAAGGCTGAAAGGCTGGTTGTGTTTTCTACAACTGGACAAAGAAAAGACACACACAAACACACAAAACAATACCAATTGAAGTATTAAAATGAGTCATTAAAAACAAGAGAAGAGAAATCAAAACTGCTAAAACAGAAACAAGTAATGAGTAATCGTGATGAAATACTGGAATAAAGCAGAGTCTGTAGGTCTGTAGGATTTCAAGGAACTGAGGGTTTGTACAGATCTGTAGGTTTCAGGGAGGACACACAGTGGACATGTCTCTGTGGACATGTCTCTGAGGACACACACTGGACATGTCTCTGTTCTCTGAGGACACACAGTGGACATGTCTCTGAGGACACACAGTGGACGTGTCTCTGTTCTCTGAGGACACACAGTGGACATGTCTCTGAGGACACACAGTGGACGTGTCTCTGTTCTCTGAGGACACACAGTGGACATGTCTCTGTGGACACACAGTTGACATGTCTCTGAGGACACACACTGGACATGTCTCTGAGGACACACACTGGACATGTCTCTGTTCTCTGAGGACACACAGTGGACATGTCTCTGAGGACACACACTGGACATGTCTCTGTTCTCTGAGGACACACAGTGGACATGTCTCTGAGGACACACACTGGACATGTCTCTGTTCTCTGAGGACACACACTGGACATGTCTCTGTGGACACACAG